>PVJC01037656.1:0-17101 GCA_004026665.1 Murina feae
AGGTGAGTGGGAAAGAGTTGGCGGCCTGCTTGGTGGCTTCCCAGGTCCCTTCCGGGGATCAGGGAGCAGGAAAAGGCTGGCTTGACCACGAGGCGGGGTTTTCCCTGCTTTCTGGTGTCTGGAGGAAGATGGGCAGTAGGCAAGCTTGGGAGGCAGGGCGCACCCAGCCCTGGCCACGCTCAAAAAAGAGAACAACATGCAGGGGAGGGCAAGAGTCTGAGAGATCAGCATAGAGGGGGTGCCTGCTCCAAGCCTCCATGGTGTGCCTGGGGGCAGGTCCCCGGCAGGTAGACACACACAGGAGGACTGCTCCGAGCCTCAGATGCGGCTGGGGGCAGGTCCCCAGTGGCCACACACACACACACAGAAGGCACCTGGCAGACTGGGGCCATCATAGGACATCCACTGAGGGGTCCCAGACTGTGAGAGGGCACAGGTCGGGCTGAGGGACTCCCTCCACGCTGAGTGCACAAATTTTTGTGCACCGGGCCCCTAGTAATTTAATAATTGCAGCTGTCATGTATTAGGTAAAAGTTATGAGTAAGTCATAATATGAAGTGATTTACATACATTACCTCATATTTACAACAAATCCGTAAAGCAGATAATATATTTAGCTGCATTGTATTGATGAGATGCAGATAAGTTATTTTTACCAAGTTAATATAATTAGGAAGGGGCAGATTCGGGATTTCAATCTAATATTTTCCAAACTTAGCTTCCCAGAAAAGCCTTTTATTTCATGTAATACCTATTAACTACCTTAATACCTATTAACTAGGGTTCTATGGTTGGGGGGGAGTGTAGGAAAAACTGAGTTTTTGCCAATGTAAGGAGAAGATACACAGCCAAAATGAAGAATATATATATGATAGAGAAGGAAAGTATAAAACCAGAAGTCCAGTCTTCTGAGAAGTTAGTGACAGATGGGCTGTCTCTATAAGATTACAGAGATTAGAGAAAATAAGATGATGTGGTAAAGAATATTAGTCATCAGCTTGGCAGGTGACAGATGGTTGCTATTAAGAACTTAAGAAGTGAGAAGGCCTAAAACAACAGCTGGAGAAACTGAATGGCAAGTAGAATAATTCCATAGTAGATAGATTTACTAGTAGTTGAATTTGAATATCTATTAAATCCTTAGACTAGAACTTACCTTTCCTGCCATACAATGTTTCTCTCTCCATAGACTAAATAGATTGGAAAAATGAAGTTTCCATGGTAATGTAAACAAGAGCATGAATCCTGGAACCAGATTGCTTGGGTTCATCCTATCTAATAAAAGAGTAATATGCAAATTAGGTGTCACTCTGTCACAAGATGGCCACCCCCATAGTCATAAGATGGTGGTGCCCATAGCCACAAGAAGACGGTGCCCAGTTCAGTTCAGCCCTGCCACTGAAGTGGTCAGGCCTGTTAGCCAGGCAGGTGGCGGAGGAGGTGAGGGCCCGAGGGACGGAACAGGTGATTAGAGGGGGCTGGGGGCCCCTGCCCAGGCCAGAGACCTTCACCAGAAGCCTCAGGAATGGGCAAGGGCAGAGCCAGTGATTAGAGGGGGCAGGGGCAGAGCCGGTGATAGGAGGGTATGAGGGTGCCCTACCCAGGCATAAGGCCTGGGCCAGAGGCCCCAGGCTTGGGCAGGGGCAAGGCCAGAGATCACAGGGCTCCACAGAACTAGCAATCAGAGGGGCAGGGGGGAGCCTGTGATCGCAAGGGTCTGGGCACCAGTGGACCAGCAAAGTAGGGGTCTGGGGGTCCCCTGCCCAGGCATGCAGCCTTGGCCACAGGCTGCTGTGGGGCAAGGGTGGAGCTGGTGATGGCAGGGGCTTGGAGGTCCCCTGCCCAGGCCTGCAGCCTTGGCCAGAGGCTGCCAGTGGGGCAAGGGCAGAGCTGACTATGGCAGGGGGCAGGATCAGAGCTAGTGACCACAGAGGCCTGGGCTTTGTGAAGCCAGCGATCAGAGGGACTTGCGGTCTTCTGCCTGCATCTTTAGCCAGAGGTTACAGGCGTGGGCAGGGGTGGAGCTGGGATTGGAGGGGTAGGGCTGGGACCGGTGATCAGAGTGAACTACAGAGGAAACACCTTTTCTTAATGCTCATTGGCTAAGCTCCCTGTATGCCACTGGTAATATTCTTAGTAACTTGAGTAATATGAATACAAAAAGGCAATCTACGGTTTTTCCACCACACTCCTGGAGAAAAAAAAATGAAGGTCCACTGCTGGAAGGCTAAGAAATGTCATATCCTGCTCTAGCTGGTTTGGCTCAGTACACAATGCCTCAGCCTGCTGACTGCAGGGTGTGGGTTCAATTCTGACCAAGGACATGTATCTCGCTCGGTTGCAGGCTTCTCCCTGGCTGGGGCCCAGGTCAAGGCATATGCAGGAGGCAACCAATCAAAGTGTTCCTCTCACTTTGATATTTCTCTCTGTTTTTCCCTTCTCTTCCACATTCTCTAAAAATCAATGGAAACATATCCTCAGGTGAGGATAAAAAAAAAAAAGAAAGAAAGAAATGTCATATCCTATGAAAGACACATCTTGAAAATGCCTAAAGAAAGTTATTTTTTCATGGTTAAGGTACTGGAGTCCATGTTGATGAAAACACCTTGGTGGCTGCAGTGACTGACAGTGGTTGCAGCAGTGGAGTGATGGGACTAGTGGCTTCCCCTGATTAGCCTGGTTGCCTCCCACAAAAGGAGGCCAGACTGTAGCTTAGGCCTGCTCCCCAAGGGCCAGGCTGGGCTAGGGAACCCCTCCCCCAGTGCATGAATTTCATGCACCGGGCCCCTAGTATTTACATATTAGCCATGTGACATCAGAATAACCTCTGCTTGTCTCAGGTTTCTTATCTGTAAAATGAAAACAATAACTACCTACTTCTTATGAGGTTTAAATAGGTAATACAAGCAATGCTTTTACAATAATCCCTAGCAAGCAGTAAGCACTTATGTGAAATTTATTGTTACCAACACACTTTATACTCTTAACATCTATGCCCTTTTTATTTTTACTTGGGAAGAAAGCCTGTGGACTTACAATGAGAACTAAGTAGTTAGTAATTAGTACCAGGAGGTTGCCATAGAAAAATGAATCAGTTAATTTTGTTAGTGAAAGCAATCTAACATTCACTTTAGTGAAGCCTTCACAAATGTTTACACTACAATATTAGATTAGATTCATGTCTTTTTACTCTATTTCCATCCAATTCAAATTTGTATGACCTCGAATGTCTGCCCATGTCATTTACAAATTATCACCTAGTTAATATTTTGTTAAATTAAAGAGTAGTCAACTATTTGACATATTATTTCTACTTATTTTATGACTTCCAGTTTTCAAAATCCAATTGTTAATGATGTTGCTAAATACAAACAACATACGCAAATATATGGCTTAGTATCTGCATATTCCAAACTCCATGTAGTTTCCAACATCATGAAAGAGCATTGGCATGAGATAATTATTGCTTAATAGTTCTACAGAGTGGGATTTTCAATGTGAGGAGCAGTGAGGAAGAACTCTTGTGAACATGTAAATATACATTTGAATTCCTTTTTTAAGGTTTTCTCTCTAAAGAATTTCTAAGAGGAGAAGGGGACAATCCAAGGAAAGGAATTTATAGGGGATAGTGTAAACAAACACTCTTATCTACTTAAGGAAAGCTCTGATGTTTAATAGGAATGCATTTTTGGGGGGTGACTTTTTGATGCCTTTATGAATCAAGACTTCAGAGTCTAAAACAATACTTCTTATTAAGTCATGTGATTCTAGATAGGTCATTTAAACTACCCAAGATTTGAGCCTCTTATATTTAAAACTAGAGGCCAGGTGCATAAAAATTTGTACACTTAGGGGAGGCCCTCAGCCTGACCTGTGCCCTCTCAAAGTCTGGGATTCCTCAGGGGATGTCAACTTGTTGGCTTAGGCCCACTTCCCGGGGGGAATGGGCCTAAGCTGGCAGTCAGACATCCCTCTGGCAGCCTGGAAGCCCTTGGGGGATATCCACTTGCCAGCAGGGAGCAGGCCTAAGCTGCACTCGGACATCATTAGTGCTGCTGAGGAGGTGGGAGAGGCTCCCGCCACCCCCGATGTACTGGCAGCCATCAGCCTGGCTTGTGGCTGAGCAAAGGTCCTCCTGTGGCAGTGCACTGACCACCAGGGGCAGCTCCTGCATTGACCATCTACCCCCTGGTGGTCAATGTGTGTCATAGTGACCAGTCATTCCCAGTGGTTCTGCTGTTAGGGTCAATTTGCATATTACCCTTTTATTATATAGGATAGAGGCCTGGGTGGAGGCCAACTGGTTTGCCCTGAAGGGTGTCCCAGATCAGGGTGGGGATCCCGCTGGGGTGCCTGACCTGCCTGGGTGAGGGGCTGAGGGCCATTTTCAGACTGGCCACATCCCTTTCAAGATGGGGGTCCCAGCTGGAGTAGCTGGCCAGCCTGGGTGAGGGGCTGAGGTGTGTGTTCAGGCTGGCCACACCCCCTTTAGGGACGGGGGGTCCTGCTGGGGTGCCAGCCTGGGGAGGGTCTGATGTCTGTTTGCAGGCTGGCCAAGGCCCTCAGTGGCAACCCTCACCCCATGAGGGTGTGGCCAGCCTGGGAGAAGGGCTGATGGTTGTTTGTAGGCTAGCCACAGCCCCTTCAGTGTGGGGGTCCCCATTGGAGTGCCTGGCCAGCCTGGGTGAGGGGCTGATGGCTATTTTCAGGCTGACCACACCCTCTTAAGGGTGAGGGGGTCCTGCTGGGGTGCCTAGCCAGTCTGGGTAAGGGGCTGATGACTGTTTGCAAGCTGGCCAAGCCCTCAAGTGGAGACCCTCATCCCATGAGGGTGTGGCCAGCCTGAGTGAGGGACTGATGGCTATTTGCAGGCTGGCCACAGCCCTCTATAACCCAAGATCCCAGCGAGGCTGGCTGGAAGCAGGTGTCTAGGATTTATTTATCTTCTATAATTGAAACTTTATTGCCTTGAGCAGAGGCCACAGTTGGCCAGAGCAGGTGGGAAGCTTGGCTTCCTCCATTGCTGGGGAAACCAAGCCTTCTTCTTGCTCCAGCTCCATGGCTGCTGACTGCCATCTTGGTTGGGCTAATTTGCATATAGTTGCTCTGATTGGCTGGTGGACATAGCTTGGGGCATAGCAGAGGTGTGGTCAATTTGCATGTTTCTCTTTTATTAGATTAGATAGAGGCCTGGTGCATGGGTGGGGGCCGGGTGCTTTGCCCTGAAAGGTGTCCTGAATCAGGGTGTAGGTCCCATTGGAGGGTCTGGCCAGCCTGGGTGAGGGGCTGATGGCTGTTTTCAGGCTGACCACACCCCCTTCAGGTTGTGGGTCCCCACTGAGGTGGCTGGCCAGCCTGAGGAGCTGATGGCTGTTTGCAGGCTGGTCAAGCCCCCAGTGGGGACCCTCACCCCATGAGTGTGTGGCCAGCCTAGATGAAGGGCTGAAAGCTGTTTTCAGGCTGGTCACACAACCTTCAGGGTGGGGGTCCCCACTGGGGTGCCTGGCCAGCCTAGGTGAGAGGCTGATGGCTGTTTCCCAGCAACCCAAGCTCCCAGCCTCTTCTTTTTTTCTTTTTTTAAAAATAAACCTTTATTGTTCTGATTATTACAGATGTTCCTTTTTTAACTCCCATAATTCCCTTCCACCTAGTTCCCCACCCCACCCCATGCCCTTACCCCCATCACTGTCTTCATCCATAGATGTAAGATTTTTGTCCAGTCTCTTCCCATACCCCTCCCACCCTCATCCCCCTGAGAATTGTCAGTCTATTCTCTTTCTATGCCCTTACTTCTATTCTATTCACCAGTTTATTCTGTTCATCAGATATTTCTATTGACTTAATTGTTATATTCACTGGTTGATATGTATTTGTTGTCACTTTGTTGTTCATAATTTTTATTTTTACATTTTTCTTCTTCTTTTCTTAAAGAATTTCAGCATTTCAAATAATCCTCGTTTGGTGGTGATGAAATCCTTTAGCTTTTTCTTGTCTGTGAAGTTCTTTATTTGACCATCAATTTTACATGATAGCTTTACTGGGTAGAGTAATCTTGGTTGTAGGTTCTTGCTATTCATCACTTTGAATATTTCTTGCCACTCCCTTCTGGCCTGCATGGTTTCTGTTGAGAAATCAGCTGACAGTTGTATGGGTACTCCCTTGTAGGTAACTGTTTTTCTCTTGCTGCTTTTAAGATTCTCTCTTTGTCTTTTACCCATTTTAATTATGATGTGTCTTGGTGTAGTCCTCTTTGGATTCCCTTTGATTGGAATTCTCTGTGCTTCCTGGACTTGTAAGTCCACTTCTTTCACTGAGTAGGGGAAGTTTTCCGTCATTGTTTCTTCAAATAGGCTTTCAGTATCTTGCTCTCTCTCTTCTTCTGGCACCCATATAATTCGGGTGTTGGTATGTTTGAAGTTGTCCCAGAGGCTCCTTACACTATCTTCATAATTTTGGATTCTTTTTTCTTTTTGCTTTTCTGGTTGGGTGTTTTTTTGCTTCTTCATATTTCATAGCTTTGACTTGATTCTGGGGATCCTCTAGTCTGCTGTTGGATCTCTGTATATTATTCTTTATTTCAGTCAGTGTATGCTTAATTTCTAGCTGGTCCTTTTTCATATGCTCGAGGGTCTCGCTAAATTTATTGGCAGTCTCTAGAAAATTCTTGAAAGACCTTATAACAGTGGTTTTGAACTCTATATCCAGTCGTTTGCTTTCCTCCATTTCTGTCATTTGTGATCTGTTTCTTTGTCTGTGCATTTTGGATGCTTTCCTGCATTGATAGAGTGGTTTTCTGTGCTAAGTGTCCTAAAAGGCCCAGTGATTCAGCCTCCCCAATCACCTAGGATGGACACTCTTGGTGTATGCCTTTGAGGGCTGGGTGTACAGTCTTGTTGTAGTTAAGTCTTGATTGCTGTTGGTATCACTGGGAGGAAATGACCTCCAGGCCTTTCTGCTCATTGGTTGGGGTTTGGAACTTTTGAAGTTCTTTGTCTCAGCTGCAGTCTGTTAGGTTATGCTGCAGGCAGACAGGTGCACAGCTTGAGTGGGGTTATAAATTGGGAGGGACGGGGTTTCAGAATCACCAGGGCAGAGCAACCAGCAATGGTTTCCCTTCAGCCGTCTCTGTGGCTTTTCTCCGTTTCGGCATCTCCACACCCTGGCATTTGTGCACCTGAGTTCCCGAGTCCCCGAGTCTCCAAGTTCTGTGTCAGTGATCACTGTGAACAGCTCTGCTAGAACGCCACCCATCTTCCGCCCTGTTGCCAGACAGTCCACAATGAGTTCAGTGTGACCCCAGAGTTTGTAATCCCCTTCCAAGCCGTGGACCCAGGTGCACCCGCCACCACCATTTGCCCGCACCACCACGACCATTTTGCAAGCATCTGTACCTCTCTGTTTTGGTGCCGAGAACTTTTACTCAGTCTCAATGCACTCCTTCTCTTGCCTTCTAGTTGTAAAGCTTCCACTCCGTTGGTTCTGGAGGATGGCCGTTTAGCTTTATAGTTGTATTTTTTAATGTGGTTGTGAGAGGTTGCGTATTCAGGTATATGCCTTATGTCGCCATCTTGGTTCTCCCCTCCTTTTTTTCTTTTTTTTCCTGTAATTTATTTATCTTCTACAATTGAAATTTTGTAGCCTTGATCAGAACCAGGGCTAGCCAGGGCAGGTGGGAAGCTTGGCTTCCTCCATCACCAGGGGAAACCCAAGCCTCCTGCTCGCTCCAGCAGCTCCCATCTTAGTTGGGTTAATTTGCATACTCACTCCTGATTGACTAGTGGGTGTGGCTTGTGGGCATGACTTGAGCATGGGGGGATGGTTAATTTGCATGTTTCTCTTATTGTATAGGATGTTAAAAATATAAGTACTATCTCCCAGGGATGTTGTGAACATTAAGTGATAAAATTCAAATGCGTAGCACATGTCAGGCACATATTAAGTGCTCAATACGATAGTGGGACTTATAACCTGATAGAGCACCTGAATTAATCTGTAAAATAATCATATTATTTTAAATCTTAGACCACATATACTTATGTGAATAGGGGGTTAAGTTTCTTACATGTGAATAGGGAGCTAAGTTTTTCTTTACTTTCCTTTTCAAGACCTGTACAAAGAGATTGAGGAGGTGACTCAGATGTGAATGCAGCAAGCAGAACTGATAAGGAGGGTCAGATTGATCCACCAGGAGTCAAAACATCATCTTATCACCTAATGATTAAGGATAATAGCTGACATCCTTGGACCTCCTGGAGTGCACATAGCTGCATTATGTTCCCAACCTCACCCTGGCCTCTTCCCCTTTATATTCCTGCTCCCTGCACCTTGCTGTAAGAAATATTTGAATGCTTGTAAGTACCCTATCTTCTTGGTTGACTAACCTTCTTCATAAAAGCCTAATATGATTCAACCCTGCCTTTGTTATTGGACACACGATAGGCAGCCCGAGCCCAACTGGGGGTTCCCCAGTAACAAATATATGATAGTAATAATCACTCTTATGAGAGTGGTAAGATCCTAAGAGCCAAAATTCTAGTGTGGTGCTGGAGTAAAGAGTAATCTGGCCCAGCCAACATGGCTTAGTGGTTGAGCATCAACCTACGAGCCAGGAGGTCATGATTCAATTCCCAGTTGGACAATTATTCTCTCTCCTCATTGATGTTTCTGTCTCTCTCTTCCTCTCTGAAATAAATAAAAATAAGGTGGTGTGTTGTTTTTTTAAAAGAGTAATCTGTTTTCAGAAAACAGGTGAGATAGACCAAGCTCAGCAAAACAAGAATAGGTTTGGAATAAAAGGAGAGTCGTTTTTATAAGTAGACACCTTAAGGTATACATCCCAACTTTACATTGATCATTTTTCAGACTAGAATTATTTTTTTAGGATTTTCTTCAGAGTTTGTACTAAACACACAAATAAACATTTTCCTGAGAACCATAGTTTAGCTTTGCTATTAACCAGCTTGAACACTCACTTGTAATCAAGCCTTGGCTACAAGTTGTTTTTGGAAGTTTTCCCAGTTCTGAGACAAAGTTTCCTCACTTAGAGATTGTAAAAACTTTGTGTGACTCTAGCATAACTGCCTCTCCTCTTTATTGTATTCCTCTGCCAAGATTCAAGTAATAATTAGGTGAGTTCTGTTTCAAAGGAATACCTCTATTTATTTTGACATCATTTTAAAGATAAACAATTTGATGGATGAGAGTAAAAGAGTACATGATGTGATCTGCTGTAATGCTAGAATATCTTGCGTGTCCCTAAGGACAGTTGTTATTCTACTAATGAAGAGAAGGAATTCACAAAAAGACATTAAGGAAGGAATGCATAGAACATTTATAGGGAATGACAACTAGTCCAATTTGACTGTAGCAAAATGTCTCTGTTGAAGCATGATGGGAGTAAATATGAAGAATGGGTTGGAATGTAATTGTGAAGGGCTTTGAATGCTATGCTGAGAAATTGTTCTGAATGTTTTCAACAGGCAGATATCATCATGACTCCTTAGGAAACTTAACCTTGAAACTATTATGTGACTATTAGGTGCAAAGAAATGGAGTACAGAGATACTAGTTAGAAAACTTAAAATAGTCCAGTAGGTGAGAGCTGATACTGAGTTTTGGTAATAGAAAGATACAGAAGGATGGGGGAGTTAATGCGGATAAAAATGCTAGAGGTCTTGAAACTTATGCAATGTTGGACTCAAGAGAGAGAAAGGAATCAAAGATAGAGATGTGAGCCTGAGTGGCTGGATGCATGATCATACCACTAACAGAAACTGGAAGTCAAAGGAGAGAATTACAACCTGAAAGAAAAAAAAATATTTGTTTTTAAAGTCCCTGGTTTGATGTGTGCATAGATATACTACATGCAGTTTCAAAGGCAGCACTGGTTCTTGGAAGAGGGATGACAACTGGAGCAATGTATGGCATAGACAGTTATGCAGAGGTAACCTCAAACTAAAAAAGTATGAGAAGAAAAGAACATTAAAAAACAAAACAATACAGCTTGATATCTGGTATTGAGATCCCTCCTACTTTGTTCTTCTTTCTCAGGATCGCTGCAGCTATTCGGGGTCTTTACAAGGACAGGGACGTCGGGGGTGGGTAACAGATCAGTCAAGGGACTTTTGTGCATGCATTTAAGCATAACCAATGGACACAAAACACTGGGGGGTAGGAGAGGCTGGGGGAAGGGCAGGGGAAAAAAGAGATATATGTACTAATCTTTGTAAAACTTTATGTAATAAAAAATGATTTAAAAAAACACACAGAACCATGGGGAATACCCACATTTAGGAAGTGGAAGGAGAAAAGAAAGCCAGCAAAAGAAATACATTACGTGGTCAAATTAGAATTAAAGTTGAAGTTTTATAACTATGCTCCCTGCCTCTACTCTGTGCATCATGGCTATCTTCTACATTAGCTACTAGAGTAATATTTTCAGTGTTGTAATCTGGACATGTAATTCCCCAATTTAAAGTAGTTCAGAGGATTTTAACAGCAAGCAATTATGTATTCTGAATGTCCATTAAAGTGTACTAAAATTACACTTCAAAGAAGAGAAGAGAGAGAATGGAAAACACAAAATATTGGGTGAGGTAATGGTAGATAATTTCTCAAAACCAAAGAAAGACCTCATGCTACAGATTTAAGACCTACAAACTTCAGGCAGGATGAATAATAACAATACCATTCCTAAGCACATCACAGTAAAACTACTAAAAAAAACGAAGATGAAGAAAAATGTAGAAGTGGCCAAATTGTTTTTAAAAAGATTTAGTTTCTTCTTTTACAAAGCAGCAAAATAAGACTGAAAAAGTGACTTCTTAAATGAAAAAATGAGAGCCAGAAACACTGCCATAACTTCAAGTTACTGAAAAAGAAAATGACCAGATAAAAGAAAAAAATTCATTGATAAGGAAAGATATTTTTAGATTCTCCCCAAAAAACACTGATAAAATTTGTCAACAGCAGACACACAATTAAAAAAACTACTAAGTGATGATATTCAAGCAGAAGGGGGAAAATTTTAAGATAGAGAAAGGAACAAAGAGCAACAAAAGGGTAAATATAATGTGCCACACCAAAATTAATACAGATTATTATTAATTTTTTATTTTTCAATTCAATTTACATGCAATGTCATTATGCATTAATTTCAGGTATACAGCATAATGGTTGGACCAGGCAACCTCAAACTATGGCCCACGGGCCACATGCAGCCCTCCGAGGACATTTATCCAGCTCACTGGGTGTTTTTGCCGCCGCTGCCTGTCCTGCTTGACATAAGATATATGCAGTGTGCATAAGAATTTGTTTGTTTGTTTGTTTGTTTTGGTAATGATGGACTTGAACTAATCAGCAGACTACAGTCTATATAGGATATAGATAAAAATGCATTCATTTTCTGATAATAAATTAATCCAGATTCTGCACAGTTACAAACACTAGAATTGTGGCAAATAGCAAAATAGAAAGTTCAAAATCAAATGATTAAATCAAAAAAGAGTGTTGAACATATTCTTAGGCTCCCTTATTGGGGAGTCACATAAGCGGTGCCATTCTTTCTTAAGTTCTATTGTCTGGGCACTAGAATAACATCAACTTGAAAGCCTTCCTCTAGTATTTACTCTGGTTCAATTTTTGCTTATTATAAAGAAATTTCTTTTTTTGTATGAGATGAAAAAATAAAAGTAAATATTCATTCAGATGGAATCAGTTCACTAGGTCTTTGGTGTCCTAACAATTCAAACTGAAATTAAGGTCTTATAATACTCCTATAAGCTTTGAGCCATCTGGTATGCAGAGAGATCAAATGTTTGTTTCTACTTCCGTAAATATTCAAAAAAATTGAGAAATCAACACCCAGAAAAAAGCAAGGTATAAATTCATCAGCACCAAGTAGATCTGCTCTTCAAAAGAAGGTCTCTTTCGTGTCCTGATGTCCTGGTGTTGATGAATAGAGTCTAATCTCCCCTTTCGGAAAAGCCCACTGCCTAAGGTTAATACCTTTAACCCCCCCCCCCCCCCGCAAAAAGTAAAACTCAGCAAATGACTTACATTTTGATTTGTCCACACTTTTTAAAATAGGGATTTCAATATTTGGCACTATTTTAAACATTTTTCAGGGAAGGTACGGTTTCAGGTTAGAATGTCTTTCTTCTCTACTCAATTATTTGCTAGAGTGGGAAGTATCAAATTTAAAGTTATTACTCATAATTCTTTAGCTGCTATTTCAAAAGTTGCACTTTGTCACAATACAACAGTTTACATTTCATTAAACTCTAGCAGTAGTTAAAACTGTTCAAAGAGGGTCATACAAAATCCTGGTCATTTTTCCTGACTATCAGATATGATGAAATTGTTGATGGCTGGAACTCAAATCACATGCAATCAACCACAATATTGGATCCATGACCTACATCTCGAATTTGACTAAACAGGCACACACAGCTACACCTGCTCCTGCTCGGCAATGAGACACAGATCCAATAAGCTCCCACCTATTCAGCACTGGATCAAATGCTTTTACTGTATTTAAGTATGTATTGCCATCGTGACCACCAACTGCAAAGATTTTGCCCATCACTGTTGAGATTCCCACTCCACCCCTGGGAGTGGTAAGTGCTGCTACATAATCCCACTTGTTGCTTCCAGGGTCATAGCGCTCAACCGAACTCAGAGGAGAATTATCATCAAAACCAACAACAACACATAAACAACCATGGAGATCACTGACTCCATTGCCTGCTCTTCCTTAACCCATCTCTTTAAGTTCTATCCACTTATCCAGATGTGGATCATACCTCTGCACACTAGATAGAGAAGCTACTCCATCATTGCCACCTACTGCATAAACATGTTTTACTAGAACCACAGAGCCAACTCCTCCATGGGGAGTAATCATTGGTCCCACTGTACTCCACTGACCACATTCTATGTCATATCTCTCCACATAGTTGAAGCAAGTGTTGTCATCTAACCCTCCAATTGCATAAATTGGGCCTCCTAAGGAGGCTAAGGCAATTCCTCACCTCTTTGTGTTCATTGATTCCTTCATCATCCATTTATTATTGAGAGAGTCAAACATCTCCATGCTACCTAAATGCTCATTTCCATCATGTCCACCCACGGCATATACTTTACCTTCCACCGAGATTACACCCACGTGTTGCCTTCGACTATTCATTTCTGGTCCAAAGAACCAACTGTTTTTGTTGATAGAATAGCATCCAATACTGCGAAAAGGGTCACTAGATCCACCTCGACCACCCACACAAAATAGCACACCAGCAGTATGCTTCCTTGGTGTAGTCCGAACAGAGTATTCAAAGTCAGGTACTGCTCTGCTACACAAGTAAAGGTGGTAATTTCTTGCTTCATCCAATAAATCTCTACATTTTAGATTTTTCTTGGCAATCTGTTCTTTTGCCACAGCACCTATAAGGAAATCCACTGGCAACAGCGGCAAACGAACCTGTGCAAGCGTTTCATCCAACCATTTGGAATGATGCTGGGGATTGGCAAGAAGCCACTTGATGGCTGCATTATAGACCTGTTTTTCATTCTCAATATTTAGATCGCTGAAGGACAAAAGCTTATGGAGATGCTGGGGTGACACACTTACACGGTGATTCACACTCCAGTACTTCAGTAAAGTGCTCACAAGCATACTGATCCGCCATGTCCATCAAGTCTATCCGATTGTGACTTTCTGCAAAGGCTCTTACTGCCAAGCAATTGGAGGGATAAAAATGTAAGTTCATTTACTCACAACAAGCTCTAGCCACCAGTTCAACCTGCAGAATGCAGGCTGCATACAAGAGAGGTTGGATGTTGTCAACAGTCAGAGTGAGCCGTGAAGAATAGACACACTTTACCAGGTCTTCTATTGCATCACCATCAAAATCTCTAATCTCAATCGCTGTCTGCTTGGCTTCAGCCATTTCTGAGAGAAACATGGCTCTGAAGTAGGGAATAACGCAAGCCAATACCAGTTTGTGACAAGATATTAACTTTGAGCCAACCTTTAGTGTGACATCACAGAGTTCTCCATTTTCATAAAACCAAAGAAGAGACCCATGAAAATCTTTCCAAGCTTCCTGTGCTTCAAAGATAAAGGAGTCGTCGCCATCGCCATCACTGATGGAAGACCTAGTCTTTGTTTGCTGGTGCTGCTGCCTTTTCCCCTTTGTGAAGTGATTCCTAAGGTATTTTGTATTCATAGAATCTGAAGCCATTTGCAACACTCTTCTTTTAATAGAGCTTTCTTCTCAAACATCCCATTTATTCTTTTGTAAATGGTAGGGCAAAAGCAGAAGGTAGATGCGGCCCACTAAACTTCAGACATTTTTAAAACCCACTCAACTACCATTGTCCAATTTACTGACTCGGTCCTCGGCTCAGACCTCCATTTGCTTCCTTCTAGCCTCGCTGAGACCGCAGCCACACCACCCAGTCTCCACAGCTTCAAGGCACCAGCCATTAACAGTGGGCCCTACACATGCCCCCCCCAACATGGGCCGGAGCCAGCTCCTCCGGCTCAGCCCCCGGTAGCTGGGCAGGGGCTGGACGAGGAAAGTGCTGTGAATAGGAATTTGTTTATAGTTTTTTGTTGTTTTTTTTAACTATAGTCTGGCCCTCCAACGGTCTGAAGGACAGTGAACTGACCCCCTGTTTAAAAAGTTTGAGGACCCCTGGGTTGGACAATCATATACCTTACAAAGTGTTCCCCCTGACATTTCCAATACCTGCTTGGCATCATACACAGTTATTACAATATTATTGACTACTAGAGGCCCAGTGCATAAAATTTATGCACTCAGGGGAGTCCCTCAGCCTGGCCTGTGACCTCTTGCAGTCCTGGAGCCCTCTGGGGATGTTTGACTGATGATTTAGGCCCACTCTCCACAGTCAGACATCCTTAGTGCTGCCACAGAGGGCTTCTGGCTGAATGGCACTTCCTCTGTGGGAGCATACTGACCACCAGAGGGCAGCTCCTGCATTAAGCATCTGGTCATTCACAGCAACTGGTCATTCCACCATTTGGTCAATTTGCATATTAGTATTTTATTATATAGGGTATTTCCTATGCTGTCCTTTCATCCCCATGGCTATTTTGTAACTACCAATCTGTACTTCTTAATCCCTTCACTTTTTGCACCCATCCCTTCAACCTCTCTCTCCTGTCTACCATCAGTCAGTTCTCTGTATCTACAAGTCTGTTTCTATTCTATTTGTTTACTTTGTTATTTAGATCCTACATATAAGTGAAATTATATGATACTAGAGGCCCAGTGCAATATGTGCACTGGTAGGGTGCCTTGACATGGCCCACAGGGATCAGGCTGAAACAGGCAGTGCAATGCCTCCTGCTGCTCCTGCCTGCTGCTTCTGCTCATCCTGGCCCTGCTGTGCCCACCACAGGGTCACACCTAGTTAGTCCTGATCTGGAGAGGTTCGCACTGCCACAGCATTGAACATTTGCATCTTGGTAGTCAGTGCACGTCATAGTGACTTGTTGTTTGGTCGTTCAGTCACATAGACGTGTGTGTGTGTGTGTGTGTGTGTGTGTGTGTGTGTGTGTATAATATATATATTTGTCTTTCACTGAATTATTTCACTTAGCATAATACTCTCAAGGTTCATCCATGCTGTCACAAATGGTAAGATTTCTTTTTTTATGGCCAAGTGATATTCCATTGTATATACATACCACCACTTTTTTTTTACCTACTTGTCTATTGATGTGTACCTCAGTTGATTCTATAGCTTAGCTATTGTAAATAATGCTTCAGTGAACATAGGGATGCATGATCCTTTCAAGTTAGTTTTTGGATTTCTTTGGATATATACCCAGAAGTAGAATCACTGGGTCATAAGGCACTTTCATATTTAACTTTTTGGACATCCTCTGTATTGTTTTATGAAAAACAGTGGTTTAACTAATCTTCATAGTGATTTAACCAATCCTCATTCCCACCAACAGTGCACAAGGATTCCCTTTTCTCCACATCCTCACTAAAACTTACTGTTTGTTAATTTATTGATGATAGCCATTCAAACAGGTATGAGGTGATATCTCATCATGTTTTTAATTTGCATTTCTATAATGATAAGCTAGCTTTTTCATCTTTTTATATGTGTATTGGCCATTTTTGTGTCATCTTTACAGAAAAACATATTCAGGTTCTCTGCCCACTTTTTAATATTTTGGGGGTTTCATCCATTTTTAGTTTATTCTTGTGTATGGTGTAAGTTGGTGGTCTAGTTTCATTTTTTACATGTACTTGTCCAATTTTCCCAGCACTATTTATTGAAGAGATTGTCTTGACTCTATTGTATGTTCTTTACTCCTTTGCCAAATATTTATTGAGCATAATGGCTTGGGTCAATTTCTGGGTTCTCTGTTCTATTCCATTAGTCTATATGTCTGTTCTTGTGTCAGTTCCAGGCTGTTTTGAGTACAGTGGCTTTTAAATATAATTTGATATCTGGTATTGTGATCACTCCTACTTTATTATTCTTTCTCAAGATTGCTGAAGTTATTTGAGGGCTTTTGGTTCCATATAAAATTTTTGGAGTATTTGTTCTAGTGCTGTGAAATATGACATTGGTATTTTAATAGGAATTGCCTTGAATCTGTAGATTGCTTTGGGTAGTATGAACATTTTAATGATGTTAATTCTTTCAATCCATGAAGATGGTATATTTTTTATTTGTTTTTATATTCCTCTATTTCTTTTTACAGTGTTCTGTAGTTTTCTGAGTACAAGTCTTTTACCTCCTTGGTTAAATTTATTCCAAGTTATCTTATTTTCTTAAATATATTTTTATTGATTTCAGAGAAAGGAAGGGAAAGGGAGAGAGAGAAACATCAATAATAATAGAGAATCATTGACTGGCTGCCTCCTTCATGCTCCCCTCTTGGGATCCAGCCTACAGCTCTGGCATGTGCCAGGACCAGGAATCAAATCCGGACCTTCTAGTTAATGGGTTGACGCTCAACTGCTGAACAACACCAGCTGTGCTCTTATCTTTTCATTGTAATGACAAATGGAAATGTTGTTTTTTTTTTTTTTGTTTTTTTTTTTAATTTTTTTTT
>PVJC01037657.1:0-17106 GCA_004026665.1 Murina feae
AAAAAAAGAAAATCACTGAGAAGGAAAGGTATCAGCCTGGATAAGTTTTTAATGTGGACAAAAGTGCCCTATTCTTGGGGGGAAATGCCATTATTGCAAGGCAGAGAAGAGAGCTCCTGAATTTAAGTCAGAAGGGTTAGGCAAACTCTACTATTTTGTACAAATACAGTCCAGTTTATGTTCAGGATTGCTCTTAGCTATAAAGCTGCCAATCCTCAAACTATGAGGAAAAAGTTAAACATCAGCTTCTAGTCTTTGGGTTGTATAACAAGAAGGCCTGAACAACGAGAACCCTTTTTCTAGGTTGGTTTCATCGATGCCTAGTCTCTGAAGTCAGGGAGTACCCTGCTAGTGAGACACTGCCTTTTAAAGTTCTTTGGGATAATGCCTCTGGCCACTCAGAACCTTATGAGTTCAACAGCAAAGGCATCAAAGTGGTCTACCTGCCCCAAACACAAAGTCCCTATTTCAGCCTCCAGATCAGGGGGTCATAAAAACCGTTAAGGCTCATTAGACGTGACACTCTATGGAAAGAACTGTCGATGATTTGGAAGAGAACCCCGCAAAAAGAACACCATGAAAGTTTGTAAGGATCACACCACTGACGATGCCATTGTTGTTAATAAAAAGCCAGGAAAGGCCCTAACCAGTTTGACTCAATGGATGGAGTGTCGGCCTGCAGACTCAAAGGTCCCAGGTTTGACTCAAGGGCGTATACCTTGGTAGCGGGTACATCCCAGTAGGAGGTGCGCAGGAGGTAGCTGATCGATGTTTCTCTCTCATCAATGTTTCTAAATCTCTATCCCTCTCCCTTTCTCTCTGCAAAAAATCAATAAAATATATATATATTTTTAAAGCCAGGAAAGCCAAATTCCTGCGGGAGAAAACTGTATCCAGATGTTGTGCAGCACTTCAAAAGGCTTACAACAGAGCCAGTCAAGGAAATCATGAAAGAGATTGTGAATATAGCATAAAAGGGGGGAGGGGAAGTGTAAGGTTTTCAGATATGGATCCTGGAGAAATTCAAGAACTAAGACTCCACACCAGAGGGCTTAACAGAAGATGACTTGATGGAGAGCAGTGCTTCTGAACTATCGCCAGGCGACGAGGAAGACATAGAAGCAGCAGGACCAGGAAACAAACAGTCATTAGACAATCTGCAGAAGGGTTCCGATTAGTCAAGAAGGATTTTGACTTCTTTTACGGAATGGACCCTTCTAGAATGCGGGCACTGAAACTAAAGCAAACACAGGAAAAAAGGACTGGTATCACATAGAAACATTTTTAGAGAAATGAAAAGGCTAAACTGTCAGACAAATTTATGATGTATTTCTGCAAAGTTACACCAAGTGGGCGTGCCTCTCCTGCCTCCCCTTCCACCTCCTCCCCTGAGACAGCAAGACCAACCTTCCTCTTCCTCCTCATCCTCAGCCTACTCAACAGGAAGATGACAAGGATGAAGGCCTTTATGAAGATCCAGTTCTACTTAATGAACAGTAATCATTATGCCATATAGTTAATAAACTTGTATCTGTTGTGTATTTGTGTGGAAATCTAAAAGCTGTATGCCAAGAACTTCATGATACTTTTTGTGTCATCATCACCATCACTGCCTAAGTATTAGTTGTGTAGAACATCAGTGCTAGACATGTATGGAAGTGGACTGCCTATCCTTACATAGGCATAAGGTGAGTGATATTTAATGCAAAAAGAATATGTGTTAGTTGTCTTTTTTATACTGTTTTATGCCTTTGCTTTCAAAGAATTACATTACTGTACAGCAAGCCTCTCTCTTTCTCTCTTATAATTAGAGAAACTATGTCTATCATCACAGGTAAGTGGTTTGTTATTTTTTTAAATCCTCACCTGAGGACATGCTTAGAGAGAGGAAGGGAGAGAGAGAATGAAACAGCAATTGGTGCCTTCTGTACATGCCCTGAACAGGGATCAAACCCACAACCCAGGTGTGTGCCCGACCAGGATGAACCCCCAACCTTTTGGTACTTGGGATAATACTCAACCAATTGAGCTACTCTGGCCAGATTGTTGTTGTTTTTTTAAATGTAACATTTCCAATGGTGTATTATGAATATGACTTTAATACTATATGCCATAAAATTTTTATAATGATTCATTCATTAGTATATAAGCTAAGCTACTGTGAAGCAATCATATCTTTAACACTTGGCAACCATAAAGCAATCATATTGCTGCTTCTTCGTTATCAATTCATGTAGTTACTGACAGAAAAATGGTTCGTTCATGTTATAAACAGATGATGTAAATTTACAGTATGAACAAATACAGTAATGTAAATGTATTTCCCCTGTGATTTTTCTTAACAACATTTTCTCACTTTATTTTAAGAATACGGTATATAATAAACACAGTGGTGGAGAAAAAGTAGGTTTACAGTTGGAGTATGTAAAACAACTTTTTCTTATATTATTATTTATTAATTATTGTATCATTTTCCATATGAGCAACTGTAAACCTACTTTTGCCCACCCTTGTATAACATACAACATATGTGTTAATCAACTGTTTATGTTATCCCTGAGGCTTCTGATCAACAGTAGGCTATTGGTGGTTAAGTTTTGGGGGAGTGAAAAGTTAAACATGGATTTTCAACTGCATAGAGGTTGGTACCCTAACCTGTGAATTGTTCAAGGGTCAACCATAGCTAATCCAATTACTTCCAAGCAATTGCTTACAAATGCAAATCTACAGAAAACCCTTCAGTAATATCTCCATGTTCTTAACAAAACAACAATATTATCTAGAAGGCCCTGCCAGATCCTGCCCCTGTCTGCCTCTCTAGCTGAACCTCAACTACTTGCATTCCCTCCTCACTCAGCTCCAGCAACCTCGACCTTCTCTAAGTTCTTTTTTTTTCATTTGTCTAGTTATTGTTTTGTTTTGTTGTTGTTTTTATTGTTGACATTATTACACATGTTCCCCATCTTCACCCCCCCTTTGCCCACCATCCAGACCCCCTAGCCTCCTCCCCTGGCCTTCACCACACTATTGTCTGTGTCTATAGGCTATGCATATATGTTCTTTGGGTAATCTCTTTTTAGTTCTTTAAATGTGTCAAGTTCACTTCCTTCTGCAGGACTTCAGACAAGTTGTTCCTCTGCCTATTTGATCCTCAAACTGTTGAAGTCTTTCTCTCTCTCTCTCTCTCTCTCTCTCTCTCTCTCTCTCTCTCTCTCTCCTCTTCAGGTCCAGCTTATAGGTCACTTTCTCAAGGCCTTACTTCACTGACCAATCTAAATTTGGCTCCCTCTGTTATCTCTTTCATAGCACCCGGCACTACAGAAATTTGAAATTACATATTCAAGAATTTAATATCAACCATATCCACCAGGCCAGGGGTCAGCAATTTTTTCAGAAAAGATCCAGAAAGTAACTATTTTAGGCTTTACAGAGCACAGGGTCTGTGTTGCATCCATCATTTGCTATTTTAACACAAGAAGTAGCCATAGACAATATGTTTAAAAAAAATGTGGCTGTGTTCTAATAAAACTGTATTTGCAAAAACAGGCAGTGGGCTGGTTTTGAAGTAAAGCTCCAGTTTGCAGATGCCTGCTCTGGAGTATAACTTCCAGGGAGGCGGGGATAACACTGCTTTACTCTCACCGCTGTATCTCTATTGCCTAGTAAGTGCCTGGTATCTAGTAGTTGCACAGAACAGTCATTGAATGGGCACAATCTGAAAGACTGTCACAGTAAAATTTGCTTCATGTAGCTCTCAGTAAGTACAAGTTATGGGTGAGCAAATTTAAATTCAATGTAAAAAAAAAAAAGCTTCCTAAAAATTCTACCAACTTCACAGAATTACCATACAGATTAGCTAAAATAATGGTATCTAAAAGTTCTACCAACTTTAAAGAATAACATGCAGATTAACTATAATAATGGATGTGAAAATATTCTATAAACTACAAAGTATATGTTGTTATCATTAAGAATTATAATTGACCAAAAACAGGTATGGCTACCCTCTGAGGCAGTAGGGTCCCTGCGTTACTTAATGAGAGCCTGAGGACCCATCGATCAGGGCTCCAGGGCAGACTTTTGCCTAGGTGGGTAGGAGGTTGGACCAGATGACTCTGGAGATGTCTTCCAATTAGAAGTTTCTCCATCACTTGGGGACCTGCCCGTTATGAGAAACAGCATACTTACTAAATCCCTACCTTGTAAAAAGAACTCTGTGTGCCAGGATTTATTTAATTCTTGAATCAACCCTTCAGGATTAAATGACATTATCCTCATTTTGCAGACAGGAAGCTGAAATCAGAGATGATAAGGAAAAGGGGCAGCACTGTGACTGTGCTCTTATCACGCACTCTATACCTCCTAGCCACACCAGTCTTTTCTCAAGCATCCCACCGGAACCCCAAATTTACAAACATACAGTTCTTAACATGCCCCTATATTTAGGACTGCAAGGTAAGCCCTTTAAAAAGCATTTAGCATCACTTTCCTTATAGGGCTCTGATGGAATGATGAAGAAATACAAGAACTAAAATCATCATTTTTTAAAAGTTTTCCTTTGAAATATGCTAAATAAATAGAACAGCTTTGAAAACAAAATAATTTATGTCTAAGAGAAACATTTTCACCTTTGTGAGAAAACCTATTATTTTTCAATGTATATTTCACAGAAGGGAAAACAGGTAGCTAAAGTATTAGGTAATGGTATAAATTACTACATCACATAATTTGGGTAACATTTGTTGGGGAAAGAAAATAGCATAGAATAAATATTGCTGCAGCATAGAACAATTATTGCTTTTTCTGATTTCCAAAGAGAGAGTAGTTTCCATTTCCATATGAAAATGCTTATATAAAAGTGGGCAATTTTTATTCCAGAAGAAGGTAAAAAATTAATCTGCTGTTTAAGTCAGAGCAATGGGATTATAAATGTTCTTTATTACTTTCAAATTGCTTATCTGTCTTTTCTACATGTTTAATAATAAACATATATTACTTGTGCAATAAAATGGTCAAAACAACTTGACTAGGGTATGTATTTCTTAATATTTTCTCAGTAATTTATTGACCAAATCCTTTCTAATGACTCCATCTATCTCCTGCTCAGTTACTTGGCCTCACCTACCTGGAACACAACTGAGAATTCTGAAGAAAGCTAAAAAGGCCTCAGAACAGCCCAAATAGATGTGACAAATCCAGTCTTCGGGCACATTCATTGCACAGGAGGTTTTTCTGAGCTCTTATTATTTCACAGTGAGTTCTAATAAACCTAGATAGCTGGTGGACCTAATCTCTCACAGAGCTGAGGAATCAAATACAGAGGGTATGTAGTAGACAACACAGTTATCCCCCCAAAATCCATTCTATCCACCTTCCAATGTGTAACAACCATTCCATCTGGGTGGGAATGAATCCCACCTCCAGAGATATTCTCTGATAACCATAGTAATACCAGAATATTCCCGTCTCATTTTCATACTCATTGCTGCCTCATATCCAAACCAATAAGCACTTAGAATTCTTTGGGGATTGGTTCAGGAGTTTGTCCAGTCAGCACAAAGCTCAGGATTGCTACTAACAGTGCTGGGAAAAGATGCTCTTTGCTTCTGATAGTGAACTATGTAAGATGTAAAACCTGAAAACACTGCAATTATTTTTCACCGTGACCAGCCCAAGGCTAAACCACACACATGAAACCCAATAAACTAAGTCAGAGCTCCGATCAAGCCACAAAAGAAGCCGGCCTAGCCTCAGAGGCAGTATAAAACACCTGTATTGTTTAACTAAGTTAGTTTGTACTGGATTCTGTGTTAGCCGTAACAACCTTGGCCTTCCCTGGAGAGTCACAATTTACAGCTATTGTCCCGATATAACTATTACCAGAGTCCTCTTTCGCTTCCAGAAGTATTCTGATCTGAATAACCAATTATATAGGCAACCAAACCATAACTGGTGTAGAGTAAAAAGGAGGTATCAGGCATTAGAAAAGGTCAAAACACTCACAGTGACACTTGAAAACATTGAAAAATAAGAATGCACAGAAACTGCATGGTAAAAGGAGACATAAAATTCCTCAGTAATCTGAGATCATTTGATATAGAAGCAAACCATCCCATATATATGGATAGCCCTAGAGGCTATCACACTAAAGCAGCCCTTTCCACAAAAGCTCTACAGATTTTCTTCAAAACTGTGACAAATGTAACACAAGGCGGCTTCTCTGGCCCATTATGTTTGAGAACAGCTCCCCTTGGCGACTTAAAATACACATGAACACGTTGAAGGCTCAGAGCACTCCTAAAAAAATTATTTGATTTTTGTTTACCAGTATTTACCCAATTTGTTTGATCATAGATCATTGTTTTTCTAAGATACCCATTAATATGCAGTAGATAACTCTTCTGCTGACACCTATTTGGGAAAAGCTGCCGTCACTAATGAATGAAGCTGAGTCATCGAAAAAAATCATCAAATTATATTGAGTTGTTTTTTTTGTTGTTGTTTAAAGTGTTGAGAAATATGTAATATATTCTAGAAAAATTTTCTTACAAAATGGTCAACATTTTAATGTATAAAATAACTAAATAAATTTAAAAAAATAAAAAATCAGCTGTCTTAGTGATTATGTAAGAATGGTGAATAACAAAATCTCTACTACATAACTCATGTGGCACCTTCTAAGGTGCCATGGCTTTTAGTAGGGTACATATCCTATTATCTAAGAGAGAAAAAAGCTAAGAAAACACACACATACACATCAGTAATTATGTCTAAGTAGAGTTCCACACTGAACAAAAAAATGTGTAAACTGCTATTTGTTGGCATCTTAAGATGTGTATTATTCCAGAGATCAAATCTATCATAATGACTTTAGAAGGGACTTGAAGAATGGCAGTCTTTGCTAGACAAACTCCTAGCAAGCTTAGGAGGCTCTTTCCTGCTGAAATATAAACACGAGCTCAGGAGGAATGTGCCGGGGCATATTTCACTGTCCCCAAGAGGGGTTCTCTTGACTCTGAGTAGAATAAAACAAAAAGCTTCAGAGATGCTCGAACACAAATCCTGCTTCCAGCAGACAGGCTGGCATCTTCATTACAACCTGGGCCTTTCGAATTCTTTAATTCAGGAAGTCCTCAGAGCTTTTGAGAACCAGTCTATAAAGACTTCCGCCAGGCATCCCATGTTGGCGATTAGAAACTAAAGGAGTGAGGAGGGAGAGAAAATGCATGGCTTGGCTACAGCATCAAATCCTGAAAGCCCTGCAAGGAAAGAAACAAACAATCCTCCATGGATACTGGGTGTAAACAACCCGGCTTTAGAGTTTCAACTATGTTGTGATGTTGAGAGAGCAATTTCCCTTCAAATTCCACAGGAGGAGGGGTACATCCTTCAGGAAGACTTTTAGCAGCTGAAAACCGAACAGTTGGCATAAAACCAGAAAATGCTGCGGGCCTCAGAAACAATATCAGCCCCACATGAGAGGCAGTAATAAAGTGGCACTAGACTAGAGCATGAAGTAGAAATGACCCTGATGGTGGATTACAATGAGTTCCGACACCAGGAATGCCAGCTGTGGTTTACCACTGGCCCCACCACCAGCACCATTGTGGCCCTTACTTGCTTCTGTGAACCTTTCAAGAGGCTTAAATAAAAATTTCAGGGCACAATAACATCTTACTTATACCTAGGGCTGTGTAACTCTAGGTTACCAGGGGGGTGGGGGGTGTCTAAGGCCCTTCATGCTAGTAAAACCACAGTTTTAATTGTCTATATATATAGGATGTCCCCAAAAATGTATACACACACTTTGATCATTATAAAGGCAGTGCTTATTAAAATACATTCCAATTTCAAAATTGAGCTATCAGCTGTTAAAGTGTATATACAATTTTTAAGATGCAAATGATGCTATCCCTTGAAAGAAAAAAACATTTCTTTGTTACATAGCTTATGTTTGTGTACATGTAAGAAATTGGGTTAAAATGGTTTCTTTCTCTATAGAAAATAGAAGAAATAATAAACACTTGAAAAATTAAAACATTAAGACATTCAGATATTCCAAATATCTGATAACTCCAAATTCACATATACAGACACAAGGATAGATAGGTAGGGAGACAGAGAGATACACAGACTGACAGAGGGATAATCAAACGTAAGTCAGAAGCCATAGCACAAAGGAGTATTCTGAAATAATCACTAATATCATGACCCTTTATATTTATTTCAAAAGACTTTTCACATGCATTTAATTTGAGCCTCACACTATCCCCCTGAACAGAGTATGTATTATTTCAACAATACTGAAACAGACTCAAAGAAGCTAAATGACTTGCTCACATGCACAAAAGTAGATGGGAATGGCTGAGCTGAGACTTGTTATCTGATTACTCCTGACCACCTAGCCCCCTCATCTTATTTTAAATAGGATTAAAACTTTGGGGGGAAAGGAATTAATGTCAACTTGTACTGAAAAGGACAACTTAACAACTGATGAAGAGGTTATCTGGATCACTCAATTGGAAACAAATAAACCAATTGGAATAATAAAATTGCCTTGTATCTGTAGAGGCACTTTCACTTATTATAGTTCAAAGTGCATTTGCATATATCATTTCCTTTGCCTTTACGATATCCCTATAAAATATGTAGCACAGATATAATTCCCCATTTTTTTAGATAAAGATATTTAGATACCAAGATATTGAATCTCTTGACCAGAATCATGTGAATTACTAGAACTTAGATCTGATGGTGGTTATTCAATTCTACAAGACGTTTTTACTAACCTAAGAACATCAGTGTTGGTATTTTTCTGTCTTCCACTCTCTCTTCTTCAGTTCACAAATGAGCACTTACTACATGCAAAGCACTGTGCCAAAGGCTCTGGGAAAGGCACAAGAATAAGACAGTGAATCTGCTTTCTAGGAGTTTAAAATTTAAGAGAGTACTGATACCTATTTGCCCTCAAAATACCAAGAAGAATGCAATGTGTCCCATTAGGGATATGAAGAACTTCATCAAAAGGGAAAGATCATTCATGGACAGAAAAACCAGGGAGAAGCTTGTGAATGGTCATTGTAAGTCCCAATTTGCCAGGAACTATTCCAGTTGATGCCTGTTGTCCTTTGAGCAGCCTCTTTCCTCTCTCAAAAGTGTCCTCTTTATATGATAAATTATATGATCAGCCCTTTCAAGAAGGGAGTGAAATTTACGGTTGGAGTGTATTTTAATGGATGAAGATTTGGGGAAAAAATATTAATAAAAGAAAGGAAACAAGAGAACCAAAGACAAAGGTAGAGGAGCGGAGCATGGCAAATTCAGAATGGTGGATGATCCACAGAGTTAGCTGCCACCCACTCTTTTCCTCCATATACAACTGACCCTTGAACGAGAATTTGAACTGCATGGGTCCACTTATACGTGCATTTTTCCAATAAATATATATAGTACTGTAAATGTATTTTCTCTTCTTTATTATTTCCCTAATAGCATTTTATTTCATCTAGGTCACTGTAGTACATAACACATGTATGTGTTAACTGACTGTTTATATTATTGGTAAGGATTCTGGTCAACAGTAGGCCATTAGTAGCTAAGTTTCCGGGAAAGTCAGTTATTCTGAGATTTTCAATGGCACGGGGTGGGATGATCAGTGTCCTGAACCCCTGCACTGTTCAAGGGGTCCCCTGTATGTGAATACTGCTCCACCCATCAAGGGACAGAATCTCTTTCCCTGAATCTGTGCTGGTCCCTAACTTGTCTTGCCCAGAAAGCACTGGGAGGAATCTTGTGCCAGCTCCAGTCTAGCCTTTTAAGAGGCTGAGCAACTTCTGCATTTTGCTCTTGAAAAGAACAACCAAGAAAGCTGAAAACTGAGGCAGGAAAGGAGCCCAAACCAGCCTGAGGCAATTCCAGCCAACTCTATGGAGATGCCCGTTTATGAATGGAGAAGCAGCAGTGATTAAGGCCTTTTCGGCACCAGCAGCCCCCATGAGGGGCTGAACAACTAACTGCTCAGCTTGCTGGGGTTGCAGAATTCCGAGAGAGAGAATAAATCGCTTATGTGTTAGGCCACTAAATTCTAAGGTAGCTTGCTGTAACTGCAATAGATACCTGGCACAATGGGTGGTTAGAACATGGGGACTTAACACTTGTCTAAGATGTGGTTTGTGAGGCGAGTATTTCTCTGACATCCTGTTCAAAGCCACAGTCTTAGGAAAGCCCGGTGCATTTGCATACCTCTGTCTCAGAGGTAGACTTTCTCAGTGATTCTGTCCCTCCTCCAGTGGTAGAAGACTCCCCCCCCCACCCCCCAACTATAACTCTGGACCCAAAACTGAAGTTTCCTGTCCTTGTCCAGGCCTATATCACCCAGGGAGACCCTCAGTTCACCTGCCCTGCCTTTAAGTCTTTCTTAGGAGCACCCAGTGAAGCCAGTGAGGAGAGCCTTCCGGGGAGTGCCCACTTCCCTCTATCTCCCACCTACATGGGCTCTATATGCTACCACTACCCACTTGATCTTTAGGAATTCTTTAGCAACTTAGCTGAACGCAGATAATCTGCTTTTACAGCAACCTGCCTTCCTCCTTCCAAGTCTGCAACAGATAAGCCACGGTCTGCATTTCAGTCTCCGTGGAGGTGCCTGTTTGTCCTTGGATTTTAGGATAGCTGTTGCCCTGCAATTCAGCTCTAGGATGGGTTTGAGAAAAGTTACCATTGTGGACATTACTTCTCAGATCAGGTTTCCACATGCCAGGCAGAAGCCAGAAGTACATAGTTGCTCTTTAAACTGATCCAGGGAACTCTCGGAGGCCTACAAAGGGGCACCCAGGAGAAAGGGGACCCTTTGTCACTGACTCGGCCAGCCAGCTCCATTTTTAAAAACCGAGTTTACATACTGACAGAGAGAAATGTGTGACTACAAACAGCTGGAAAATCACTGACCCACAGCACGATTTCAGATGCTCCCCAGACCTCCTCCTCTCCACCTGCTCCCCAGAGCCCGAGAGCCTTCCCAGGGGAGAGAGGCTTGCACACCACATCAGAGGCAAAGTTTAAAGTGCAAATACTTCAAGGGAAAGCTGACTTAAAATTCACATGAAATGTAGTTGATAATAGGAATTTTCCCCCCTAAAAGCAGGTTTTAATAAGACTAGAGCACAAAAACTGAGTCTGAAAAGAAGGAAAAAGGGGTCCTGGATTGGGGGCAGAGAATATTTCAGAAATGATGGTCCGGCACAACAAGCCAACCTCCTACATCACAATCTGACCCGGCTGGTACACATACACAGGCACGTAAGCATATCTCCAGGAAAAGCAGGCAGTCCAGGAATCTATTTTGCCATTGCACAATGCAAGCAACCACAGTTAGCACCTCAAGGGGCCCTGAGTGATGACAGATGTAAAAAGAGACACTTTCTTCTCCACCAGCTGGCCTGGGAGCCAGTGACAGACACATAGCAGCTCAGCCCCTCCTCTGGCCCTGATTATACTGAGCGGCAATAGCAGAGGATGAAATATGAAGGAAGGAAGGGAGATATGTTAAAGGTGAACACCATGAAAAATGGTCACTGGAAAGCCACTCAAAATAAGGGCAGCAGAAAAGTTAAGTGCTTCTCCAGAAAACACCTTCCCTTTCCAAGCATCACATGAATCATCTAAGGGAAACACCTTCACAGCTGGAGAGGTGACGCCTAGAAAAAAAATGCTAACGTTATTGAATGTTACTACTACCATTTCAAGTAAGGGTGACCAGGGCAGCAACAGCATTAGCTATTTTCAAATCAGGCCTCAGGTTAGTAGGTTAAAAAGGAGAATAAATGTAAAATTAAATTCTTTTATAATCCTTAGATAGAATTGCTAAAACAAAAGTGATTGGTGATAAAATACATATACATGAGAGATTCATGTAAAGACATAAAAAAGAGAAAATATCATTATTTCCCGCATAAAAAAACTTAGATCTCTCTATCAATACCTGAAAAGGTAAGTACCATGGAAAACAAATGTCAACCTCAGTTAAAGGCTTCCTTTAATCTTACTTGAATATGTACATAAATCTCATCTTCCCAATTAAAATACGAACTCCTTAGGAGGTCAGTTCTTTTTTGTGACTTCTTTTCTTGCACTTTATGTATAAAATGAGCAAACGGTACTTAATAACATAAATACTTGAGAAACAAATAAATAGATTTGGAAGACACAGTTTTCAACCCAGGTCCAAAGCATGATATGATATTGTACTTTCCATAATGTTGTGTGGAAAATGTTTTCACTTGATAAATAATTAATCTTGCCTTATTTCACAGTACCACTCATAAAATTTTGGTCCTTTGATGTCTGTGCTATTTTAAGCCTGTGTATACCATTTAATGTGTAAACATATTTAAATATCATTAATTCTAAAGGAATTATCAACGTAAACTGTCAGGAAATGTTAACCTAAGAGCAGATACTGAAAGCACATTTAAACCAATAAGTAAAGTCTCATTAGTGAGTTAAACTTAATAGTTTTATTTTACAGTTTAATAAGGTATAATTGACATACAATAAAGTGCATATATTAAAATATAGATTTCACTTCCAAGTGTTGACATCCACGAAATCTTTGCCACCATCATGGTAATAAACCAATACATGACCCCCAAGAGTTTCTTCCCACCATACCCTGTGTTCCACCTCTCCCTTTTCCTGTCCCTAGACAAAGTGATCTGTTTTCATTTTTTCAAGTTTTATACAAATGAGGTCATAAAATATGCATTCTTTGGGGATGGTCAGAGATGTCTGGCTTCTTTTACTCAAAATTATTTTTGAGGTTCATCTGTGTTGTAGCATGTATCAATGGTTCATCCCTTTTATTTGCTGAATAGTGTTTGTTGCAATTATACTAGAGGCCCAGTGCACAGATTCGTGCACTGATGGGGTCCCTCAGCCTGGCCTGCGGGGATCAGCCAACACTAGCAATCATGCATCCCCCAAGGGATGTAATAGTGCGCAAAGCAGCAGGCAGCTGGAAAGGAAACCGAGCCCAAGCCGCTCCCACCCATCCTGGCTCCGCTGCACCTGCCACCTCCACCACTTGGTAGGCTCGCTGCCACTCCACTGCAGTCTGCGCCCGTCCTAGGGTGATACTGGTGCACCCATGACCGAGAAGTGGCCGCGGGCTTAAGCCCAGTCATCCCAATGCCAGTTCCAATCCCAGTCTTGGTCTGGATGGAGGAGGAGTACACAAGGGGAGTGTCCACAGGAGAGGCTTGCACCACCGCTGCCACAGCTGCACTCACTAGCCATGAGCCCAGTGTCTGGTGCCCATTAGTCAGCTGAGTGGTGCTCCTGCTGCGAGAGCACACTGACCACTAGGGAGCAGCTCCTGCATTAAGCATCTGCCCCCTGATGGTCAGTGTGTATTATAGCAACCAGTCAACCAGTCAATCAGTTGTTTGGTCTTTTATATATATAGCTTAGTCTTTTATATATATAGACTAGAGGTCCAGTGCATGGATTTGTGCACATTGAAAGGAAATTAATTAGAAGGTGGCCGGTGGGGTTGGACGGGGCAAGACAGGCCAGACACACCCTGAAGCCAACCTCCTGTGTCCCTCCCTGACCGGCCGCACCTGGGGCAGCACTGGGGCTTGAAGGGCATCTGGGGAGTGAGCAGAGTCCTCTGGCAGATGGGGTCCCTTGCCCTGGCCTATGGGGATCAGGCCAAAATGGGCAGTCCGACATCTCCCAAGGGGTCCCCGAGTGTGAGAGGGCACTCTGCAAAGCTGCTATCGCTTGGCAGCTCCTGCATTAAGTGTCTGCTCCCTGGTGGTCACTGTATGTCATAGCTACCAGCCAGTTGGCCGGTCAGTCCATCATTTAGGCTTTTATATATAGAGATACCACAGTTTGTTTATTCATCTGTTGATAGATATTTGGGTTGTTTGCACGTTTGCTTTAACAAATAAGCTGACATGAACATTTATGTATAAGTCTTTAAATATACATATGCTTTTATTTCTTTGCACAAACACCTGGGAGTGGAATGGCACAATAGTTTGGTAGGTAAAGTTTAACTTTTTGAGAAACTGCCAAACCACTTTCCTCAGTGGTGTACCATTTTATATTCCTATCAGTAGTGTATGAGTGTTCCAGTTCTTCCAACACTTGGTACGGTCAATCTTTTCAATTTTAACTATTTTAAGAGGTGTGTACTGATGACTCCTTGTGGGTTTAGTTTGCATTTCTCTAATGACTAATTATATTAAGGACCTTTACATGTAATTAATTGTCATCCATGTATATTCTTTTCCTATTGACTCCTCAAATTTTTTGTCCATTTAAAAAATGTATTCCCTGTTTATAAGAGTTTTGAAAGTTCTTTATATATTCTGAATAGGTCAGACATAGGCCTTACAAATATTTCCTCCCAATATGACTTGTCTTTTCTTTTACTAACAATGTCTTTCACAAAGCAGACATTTTTAATTTTGATAAAGTATAATTTATCAGTTAGCTTAATTTTGAATTGTGCTTCTGGTGGCACACCTAAGAAAATTTTACCTAACCCAAAGTCACAAAGCATTTCTCCTATATTTTATTACAGACGTATAATAATTTTAGGTTTTACATTTAGGTCTATGACACATTTTAAGATTATTTTTAATATGGATAGTCAATTGTCCCAGTGCCATTTGCTAAGACAATACTTCCTCTACTGAATTGCCTTTGCATCTTCATCTAAAAGATGCTGTCTGTATATGTATGGATCTATTTCTGAATTCTCCATTCTGTACCAATGATTCATTCATCTATCTTGATGTCAATACCACCAGACTGCCCTGATTGCTACAGCTTTACAATAGATGCTTAGATCAGCTAGTTAACCAACTTTGTTCTTTTTTTATTTTTTTCAAGTTATGTAGGCTAGTATTCTAAGTCCTTTGCATTTCCATGGGAATTTTAGAATCAACTTGTCAAAAAATATCTGCAGGGATTTTTATTGAGATTTCAGTGAATCTATGGATCAGTTGGGGAAAAGTAATCCAGGGCAAAAAAATCCCAAACTTCCACTCTCATCCTTTCCTCCCTCCCTGTCAGGCCAGAGAGTAGAAGCCTGAGATCAAACCAGAAGTTAAGATGTCTCCCACCAGTAGGTCTCTTTGAGAACCCAAGGCTAGTTCCCTTCATCGTTTCTCTCCTTTATCTTTGCTCTCCCTTCTGTGATATTTTCTCCTTCTTTCCTTCCTTTCACGATTAGCTCCCCTGCTTCCGGTTCCACCATTAAAACCAGCTCCTTCCAGTGAGGGTGGAAACCAAAGTTTCACAGCCATTTCTCAACTCTCAGGACCCTGAAGCAAGCAAAAAGGCCTTTTGAGAGTATATACATTTGGCCATCTTTGAGGCCTACCTGAACAAGTCATCAAAAACAATAATGCTTTCCTCCCATCACTCATCACCCTGCCTTTCTATACTTTCCACAGTTCTAGAGAACGATAAAACACAAAGGATTAAAACCATGATGGCTCAAAGGAGTAAAGATTCATGTGTATTTCTGAGGCGAACACTGCCTCTAAGGAATTCTGGCTGGGGGGTTACATGGGAACCGCAAGGAGAAAGACAAACCTGCAACCATAGAAACTGGGGCATGGGGGTAAGGGGCAACCAAAACCAGTGGGGAAAAAAGGAGGGTGCTGAAACTGGAGCAATGAAAGGGATGTGAAGAAGAAAGGGAAGGAAATCCTGTCAGCAGCAGCCTATCCGAGATAGGACTTACTGGTACACTGTTCCTAGAGGTCCTTTGGCTATTGTACATTAGGGACTGCCTCTCTAATAAAATAGCCATTAAAAATTTTACTATCTTATTTAACTTGTGTTCTAAGTGCAGAGTTTAAATTATAAATTATAGAAAAAGTATTATGACCCTAATCACTATGTAAATGGAATTTTTTAAATCTCTATGTCACTTAGAAACATACAATGAATCAAAAATAGAAATGTCTACTCTTCTATGTTTTATTTTACTTCCATCCTAGTAAAATCAAAAGAAGGAAATGATTGGTATATATGTGTTTTAATCAAAAGATCTTTACAATAACAAGGTTGTCATAATTATTCCCAGTCAGTGGTTCTCCTGCCAACAGTATTCATAAACTTATTTCAACTTAAAGACATAGTAACATATTTCTGACTGCATTTCCTTTGATTTTGTCTCAGGGACTCTTCTAAAAGATGTGGTTGAGAACCTAGCCAACTTCTGAAAGAACCCATTTCTACCTGACTACTAGAGAGCACAAAATCCCCTCTATAAGAATAAGCAGAGAGAATAATCACACAGCATGTGAAAAAAAAAATTCTTCAGTCCTATCAGTGTGGCTCAGTGGTTAAGCATCTCATATAAACCAGGTTTAACTCCTGGTCAGGGCACATGCCTGGGTGGTGGGCTCAATCCCCAGTAGGGGTCATGCAGGAGACAGGTGATTAATGATTCTCTCTCATCATTGTTTCTATCTCAATCTCTCCCTCCCTTCCTCTCTGAAATCAATAAAAATATATATTTTAAAAATCTTCAAAATGAAGAAAATAAGGAATTTTAAATTCCAATGCCATTTGATTTATAATTATTTACTCTTATAAGCAAGCTTACACTTTAGTCCTCTATTTCCATAGAAATATCTAAACTAATAAAAGCGAAATATTAAAATTAACCGTTTCTCCAAGACAGGGTAAGCCACGCCCACCAGCCAATCAGAGCGGCTGTATGCAAATTAGCCCAGCCAACATGGCGGCCGCCACTCCTGGACCTGAGTAAACAGCCCTTTCCATTGGGGCAGGAGGGAAAGTGAAGCTGAGCCCCTCGGCTCAGCTCCGATTAAACTGCCTCTAGCGAAACACAGCTTTTTGAAACATTGTAACAATCGTAGAATCCTCCGGAGCTGAAGGAAAGAGCAGCTCCGGCCTAACCAGTAAAAGCAACAATTGTTTCATTATAGACGCTGCAAGGTGAGGCAGAGGAGGCTTCGTTAGTAGTTAGAAGGCCGCCTTAAAGGAACAGTGTATCAATTACCCCAGGCCTTCAAGGAACAGTATCAATTATAGGAGAAAAAACTCCAGAACCTG
>PVJC01037658.1:0-17100 GCA_004026665.1 Murina feae
TGAAACATTGGACAGCTCACACACCACCTGGTTTTGAAAGATGAATAGATTCTATTGCCTGTTAAAGGCATTCTAGACTGTGTGAAAAGAATGACATGTGCAGCACATGGTGTAGTCACATAATACAGGTTAGTTTTCTGCATATGAGAAATATGATAGAAAGTGGGGGACAGACGCAGGGGAGATGTGGCAAGAAAGGTGGACAAGAACTGGATTTCAGATTGCATTATATAATGTCCCATGAAACTTACGTAATGTTCTCCAGACATGAACTTATTAAGGGTTTTAAGTGGGTGAAACACAAGCAGATTGTTTCTTCTTCCTTCTTCCTTCCTCTTTCTTCTTCTTCCTTATCACTCTGGCCACAGTGTAAATATAGGGGAACCTGGGGAAGGTCAGAGGCTAGTTGGGAAGCTGTTGAAATCTCCCAGGCAAGAGCTGTTGAGGACTTCAGTCTGCTTAAAGCAATGGCCATTGTAATGTAGCCGTGGAGACAAATTGGAGAGATTTTGGAAATACCGTGGACAGGATTGGAGAATTTGTGATGACAGATCATTCCTAAATTTTAGATTTGTGTGGTCAGTTATCCTATCACAACTAAAATAGAAAAGATGATAGGGAGACAAAGTTTGAGAGCTGATGATATATTTAGTTTTGGATATCTGGAGATATTTGTTGGACATTTAAATAAAAATATTCTATAGACATATGGATAGATAGATTTGGAGATCAGGGGAATAAACATGGCCAGGATACATATTTGGTATAAACTGAGTTACACTCTGGAGGTAGATGAGTTTATCTTGATAGGGGATAAACTCATTGGGGAGAAGCCCATGAGGAAGGTTGGGAATGCATGGTAGAGGCAGGAGACAAATTAGGAAGTAAAGAGGAGGTATTGAAAAGAGATAAAAGCCTATCAGGAAATCGTGCTTTCTTATTTTTTTTTTTTATGATAATCTAAGCTAGTGAGTCTTAAATCTTAGAGTCAAAATCTCCCTGGAAGGCTTGTTACCACAGGTTGTTGGACTTCACCCTATTATATCTAATCCAGTAGGTCTTGGATGTAACCTGAGAATGTGAATTTTATTTATTTATTATTTTTAATTTTTAATTACATCTTTATTGTTCAGATTATTACAATGGTTCCTCCCCCCCCCCCCATAGCTCCCCTCCACCCCGTTCCCACCTCACCCTCTTCCCTTACATCCCCCCTACCACTGTCCTCATCCATAAGTGTACGATATTTGTCCAGTCTCTTCCCGCACCCCGACACCCCTTCCCCACCCCCCAAGAATTATCAGTCCACTCCCTTTCTTTGCCATGATTCTATTATATTCACCAGTTTACTCTGTTCATCAGATTTTTTATTCACTTGATTTTTAGGTTCACTTATTTATAGATATGTATTTGTTGTCACTTTGTTGTTCATAATTTTTATCTTTATCTTTTTCTTCTTTTTCCTCTTCTTAAAGGATATCTTTCAGCATTTCATGTAATACTGGTTTGGTGGTGATGAACTCCTTTAGCTTTTTCTTATCTGTGAAGCTCTTTATCTGACCTTCAATTCTGAATGATAACTTTGCTGGGTAAAGTAATCTTATTTGTAGGTTCTCGCTATTCATCACTTTGAATATTTCTTGCCACTCCCTTCTGGCCTGCATAGTTTCTTTTGAGAAATCAGCTGATAGTCGTATGGGTACTTCCTTGTAGGTAACTATCGGTTTTTCTCTTGCTGCTTTTAAGATTCTCTTTGTCTTTTGCTCTTGGCATCTTAATTATGATGTGTCTTGGTGTGGTCCTCTTTGGATTCCTTTTGTTTGGGGTTTTCTGCACTTCCTGGACTTGTAAGTCTATTTCTTTCACCAGAAAGGGGAAGTTTTCTGTTATTATTTCTTTAAATAGGTTTTCAATATCTTGCTCTCTTTTTCTAGCACCCCTATAATTCTAATGTTGGTACACTTAAAGTTGTCCCAGAGGCTCCTTACACTGTCTTCATATTTTTGGATTCTCTTTTCTTTCTGCTTTTCCAGGTGGATGCTTTTTGCTTTTTTGTATTTCAAATCTTTGACTTGATTCTTGTGATCCTCTAGTCTGCTGTTGGATCTCTGTATAATATTCTTTATTTCGGTCAGTGTATGCTTAATTTCTAGTTGGTACTTTTTCATATCCTCGAGGGTCTCACTAGATTTATTGAGGGTCTCACTAAATTTATCAGCCGTTTCCAGAAAATTCTTGAAAAACTTTAAAACCGTAGTTTTGAACTCTATATACAGTAGTTTGCTGTCCTCCATTTCTGTCATTTGTAATCTGTCTCTTTGTCTTGCACTTTGTCTGCTTCCCTGTGTTGAAAGGGTGGCTTTTTGTGCTAGGTGTCCTATAGGGCTCAGTGGCTCAGCCTCCCCAATTACCTGAGGTGGACACTCTTGGTGCACCCCTTTGGGAGCTTTGTACACAGTCTTGTAGTTAAGCCTTGATTGTTGTTGGTATCACTGGGAGGAATGGACCTCCAGGCCACTTTGGCTGTGAGAATCAGCTGTGTCTACAGTGGGAGAACTTATGTGCTGGAGACACCCTTATGGGGCAAGACTTGCTTCAGTGGGGCTTTGGCGCTCACTGAGTCTGCCCCCTGAGTGTGTCACTTGTGGATGTGAGGAGTTGTAGTCTGGATGGTCCCACTCTGACCACTGGGTTCACTGGCTCTTGGATCTCTAAGGAGGTGCTAAGTTATTCTCTGCCTGAGGCTACCCAGCAGGAGATACGGGAAGATCTGCAGAGTCCTCTTCTCTGTTTGTGGTTTGAAGGTGCCCAGTTGAAACCCAGCTGTGAAGCAATGCAGGCTTCTTTGGGGCCTTGGGCCTTCTTTTGGATGTTCTGGGTCTGTCTGACCCAGCTGCAGTTTGTTAGGTAATTGTAGATTGCAGAGGGCCAGGCCTTTCATATGCAAAAGCCTCTGCGTGCAGCTTAGGTGGGGCAGGGTCTCAGGGAATCAACAGGGCGGGGCGAACAGCTATGGCTGATCCTCAGCCTGCCCTAAGAAGCTCTGGTTCTCAGTGTCCCGGAGTAATCACTGCAAGCAGTGCTGAGAGAAAGCCGCTCTGGAGTTCCTCCCAGTGTCAAATAGTCTAATTTCTCCCTGTATGAGTCTGGATCCCTAGAAACTCGCCCGGAACTGGAGTTCAAAGCAGTCGGGAGCTTGTGCCTCCCTCCAGATTGAAAAAGACAACCGTATCCTCAGTTGCCAGCCCTCTCCGCACATGCCTCTGTACCTCTGCACTTTACTTCTGCACCTCCTCTGAGTCTCCGTGTGTTTTCCTCTTCCTTTCTAGTTGTAGGATTTTCACTCATCCAGCCTTCCTGTGGTTCTGGGTGGTGTCTGTTTTTTCTTATCATTGTATTTTTAACTGGTTGTGCAAGGCAGCAATTTCAGGTGCTTACCTATGCTGCATCTTGGTTTCTCCCCTAGAAAAGAACCAAGAATGTGAAATTTTAACAAGTTTCTAGGTGATGTTAGTGTTGCTGATATAAGGGCCAGACTTTGAGAACCATTTTGGTTCCTTTCTGTGTTGTCCCATTTGAAATGTAAACAGTGTGTGTTTAAATAACAGGGAAATTTTTTTTGATTGTATACTAGTAACAGTCAGTTTAAGTGGTAATTTGGTTTTTTATGAATGTAAGTAATTGTGTCAATTGTTTTCAAAATACTTATTTCAAATACTAGAGATCAAGTTATAGGGTCAATTGAATTCTAAGTACAATCTTATATAGAAGTACTACAATATATTTTTTGTATGTTTTAAAACTTTAAAATCTTGTTTTATGATTGAATTGAAAGTTGTTTTTCAAGAAACTTAATATTTTTACCTGTGAAGTTTAAGGAAAATTTTATCATTGTTTAATTAAGACTACATTCTAATATTTGTTTCTTTAAAAATACTTATGTATATGAATTCATATTTTTAAACACTTTCTGTGTTGATAGCTTTATATGCAACATGGTATTTTGAAAGGATGATCCAAGAAGTGTCATCCCTCAGTACATGTTATAAGAAAATGATACTGGAAATTTGGGGCGTGGAATGGGGGCTAAGATATAATATTCAAATAACAGAATAAAAACTGGTAGCTAGGTAGTTAGCTAACAGACCTGTTAATTTTTTATTCTGATCTTCACTTTATTATTGGTCAATACACTTTTTCTAAATTGCTTGAGCTGCATTAGCTTTTCCTTCCGTTCCTTTGTGCCTCATGTATAGCATTTAAGTTTGCCTTTATGTGCTATTTATCTCTATTGCTGACCTTTCAACTTAGTGCACTGCAGTAAGAATAACAAACATCTTTCCAACTCAGAGTCTGTTCTTGCTCTTGCCCCATCAGATTGTCAGCTCTTACAGATGAAGAGAGTTTGGGGTATCTTTGCAATGTATAGAGCTCCCAGCCAAGTGCTTTTAATTTTTATAGGTGCCCAATATATGTTGGAGTGACAAACCTTAATTTTAAAAAGCTGAATATTAGAGAAACACTTTTTCCTCCTCTCTTGTCATAGTCCACTGTGGATGGGAGAAATCGTCTCCCTCCCCCACCCTCCCCACACACACATATTTCCATTGCCACCTTTTTATCTTTGTATGCCCTCCTCTGCATAGGAGTTGTGAACTTACCTAGGTCACCATTCTTGTGGTAACCATATTCCTCTCTCTGTGCCCCGCATCTGATGAACTGGTTAAGGCAGGCCCACTGTTCTTCCTCTTGGTTGTGATCCTTGTCTGTGTTGCTACTGGTTGGGTTCTTTGCCAGTTCCTCTGTGTGTATCCTCCCCATACGTATGCAGGACTCATGGTCTAGATTTAGGATGAGAGAGTTTAAACAATGCTTCCTTGGGGAGCTTTTCCTCTTCCCCAGATTAGGTTAGGCTCCCTTCAAGTAACACTGTATACTTTTCCCTTATTGTATTCATTATAATTATAACTAGAGGCCTGGTGCATAACATTTGTGCACTGGGGGGAGGTGTCCCTCAGCCCGGCCTGTACCCTCTTGCAATCTGGGACCCCTTGGGGGATGTCTGCCTGCCTTCTTAGCAGGGAGCAGGCCTAAGCTGGCAGGCGGACATCCTCCAAGAGGTCCTTAGCACTGCCACAGAGGCAGGAAAGGCTCCTGCCACTGCCGCTGCATTCACCAGCCAGTCAACTCTGAGCCTGCCTTTTGGCTGAGCAGTGCTCCCCCTGTGGGAGTGCACTGACCACCAGGGGGCAGTTCCTGCGTTGAGCGTCTGCCCCTTGGTGGTCAGTTTGCGCCATAGTGACCGGTTGTTCCCTGTTTGTTTGATTTGCATATTAGCTTTTTATTATATAGGATTTTAAAATAAAGCAATAGCTACATTTCTTGCTCCCTTATTATATGCTGTGTAAATATTTCACATGCATTTTCTCATGAATTCTTCACAGAATTTATATGCACCAAACAGTTGAGGTCCAGAGATAAATAACTTGCCTTAGGTCACACAGCTGGTAAGTGGTAGAGTCCAGAGTGTCTGATCCTAGAGCCAGCACACTCTTAACTTTCATGCTTCACAGTCATGGCGGGGGGTGGGGGGTGGGGGAGCCGTGGAACAAAGGAACATGAATTCTGATCCCAGACAAAGTTCAAGGGGATTATAATGTTGGAGACAGGGATAGGAGCTTCTTGCAGCTGATGATTTGGAAAGAGATGGCTTTCTTGGTCATCTGGGCTATATAACAGAGAGCCTTCTTCAGTGTTCCCGAAGCTTGCTGTGTCCACCCCTCTCCCTGCAGCCCATAAGGGACATTAGAAAGGAAGAAAGGGAGGGGAGCGTGCATCTGACGACTTGAACCACATTTTTAAACTGGGAAGACTAACATCAGAGCCATGCATTTATATATTTATCAAGGCAGTACATCTCACAGGAACACATTAAATAATAAAAAAGAGCTTGTAATGAAAAGTGGCACTCCTTGTCACCAGAATGGGGGCAATTTTTTGGTCTCTTTCGGTTTATCTTTCTTCTAATTGTAATTGTCCAGAAAAGGGGGATGAGAGGTAAGTTTGTCCCATATGTGGACCTCAGTAATCTATCATTTTTCAGCCCCATTTCTCTCTCCTGTTCTCTTGCTGTACCTGCTGATTCCAAGCAGTGACTATCCTAGCTAATATCTCTCTTTGCGGTCCTCTTATGTTTTATTAATGTCTTTGCGTTTTTTCCATCAATCTGCCCCCACTTACTGTCTGTCATCTAGTGTTGGGAAACTAGAACCTATAGGCCAAATCGTCTGGTTGCCTATTTTTATAAATAAAGTTTTATCATAATCACCCTGCTCCCTTGTTGCATTTTGCCTATAGCTGCTTTTGTGCTAGGAAGGCAGAGTGGGATAGTTGAAAAGAGAGTGGCAGAGCGAGGTAGTTACCACAGAGACTCTGGCATAGAATCCAACCTTTCTCCTCTTTGGTCTCTAAAGGAAAGGTTTGCCAAGCCCTGGTCTAAAAACTTCTTGAGAGTTCTCATTTTCTGATAATCATACCTACCCATCTTTACCTCCTCACTCCCATCTCGTCATAGACATAGGCTTAATTCATGGTAAAGTTCTCTTTAAATTCAGTAGTGAGGAGGTACATAAACTTCCTTAGGCCTCCAAACACTACTCTGCTCTCTCAAACTGGAAAGACAGAGTCCTCACTCTCATACATTTTAATACACTGGTCACCTGCTTATCGGTGGCTGCCATCCATGTATGATAATTTAAGGTGTGAGAACAGGGACTCTGTAATTCCTTAGGTCTTAACACAAGGCCAGAGTACATAGTAAGCCTTCAAAAGTGTTGGTTATATGAATTAACTGATTGAATGAATGAATGAATGAATGAATGAATGAATGAATGAATGAATATAGTTGTTTAAATTTGTTTTTTTCAGAGTAATGGGGAACATCTAGTTTTCTTTCCTTCTGAATGCACATTTAATGTTTTACCTATTAATAATTATTTTTATATTTTTCCTTAAGATTAATTAGGTTATCAATGCTTAATCTTATTATTTGGAATGGAAAGAAGCTTTGTATTCTGGATGTGTCCCAACCTAGATATTGGCATTGTTCCTCATTCTACCTATTCATTTGTCTTTTGCTTTTACGGGTTAAAATCATGTAAATAACACATTTTCTTTTATTTTTCTTCACAGTGTCTTATTTTATGTGTAAATAGTTACAGTTTAATGAACTGCATAATATAGTCAATGAAATATCTGTATAGTGATCCATAATGTTCTAGGAACATATACTTCAAATACTTTTCAATTGTGATTAATAAAAGAATGTCTGTGACATAATTGCAAAGATGATTCTGAAACAAAAGACTTACAAGTAGGAGGAAGAATGAAATCTAAGTTGAATGGTTTTTACTTTTCAATGTGTGTGTGGTGTGTGTTTCTGACCATCTGACTATTATTTATCATCTCATGTAAATTAAGGCAGATGTACTGAGTTCTTGGTAATAAAGACATGGTTTTGAAAGTAGACATTTCTATTAGAGTAAATTTGTCATTCTTTTCTATTGCCATTAATGTGTTTCCTCCTGAGTCATGGCATCTTCAATAGTACCAATTAAAATTTACAACAGTGACGTAAAGCGGAGCCAGCACTCGAATTATTTACTCATTTGGAAAGGAAGCAAATGGCCTGTTTTAACATCTTCTGTAGAAGAACATTTTTAATAGATATGCTTCTTTCCCTATTATTTTTCATAAAAAAGAAACAGGCTTGTTATTATTTGTTACTTGATTCAGCCCCTCTCCCATGTACCTTTCAAATACATTAACAAGTTTATAAATGCATACATTTGGGTTTTTACTTTTTTTTTTTTTTTTTACTGTATCATGTTGAGAGAAAGGAGAATGGAATCTCCCAAAGGAAGGAATGAGGAATATATATTCTTGGCATTTGAGAATACCCTGCTCTTGAGTGATGTAGTGATAAAGAAATATTCCTGGCCTCTGACATAAGATTTCATAGGCCTACGATTTAGGGGAATGGGAAGTGCCTTCCATGTTCCCTTTTTCTTCTTGCCTTTTTACTTCTCCTGTTGTGTATACACTTATTAAAAAAAACAAAGCACCACTTTTTCTCAAATACTTTGTCTTCTGTTTTATTATACTTAAACATTTTTGAAGCAGTTATTTTAAGTGGAATCTCTAAGAAATGAGGAATTGTGTTGTGTTTGCACAGTGTTATTTCTAAACACTATAGGATTCCCATGAATATTTGACAGACAGTAAAAATGATGATGTAAAACATCTTTGTAGGTATTATTTATATCAGCGCTGTCCAATAGCACTTTCCAAGATGATATGACTGTTTTGTTTTTTGCTTCATAATACAGTAGCCACTAGCCACAAAGGACTGTTGAATAATTAAAATGTGGTTACTGTGGAATATAATATTTTAAAAAATATTTTAGTAAATAATTTTATTGTCACTTTATAGATAACCAATTTTAATTTTGTTGTACTTTTTCTTTTCAGGTAAATATATGCAGATGATGAACATTCTCAAGCCTATTGCCTTTGATGTCATTCATTTCATGTCTCAGCTATTTGATTATTACTTATATGCAGTATATACCTTCTTTGGTCGGAATGATTCAGTAAGTCAACCTTTGAGGGGAAAGTCTGATTGTTTTAAAATCTATTTATTTTTCAAATCTATATAGTTCATTTCATGCCCTCTGAATAAAATACACAAATAGCATTATTTTGAAAATTATTCATCAAAAACCCAACAAAATTATTGATATCAGCTTTCTGCCTGCCTAATTGCCTTCTTTACATGTTAATTTTAAGCTTTGATATGATAAACATATTGTATGTTATTCAGAATTTTGGCAGAAAAAATACAGCATCTGTTTCTAACCTCGACGTATTTTGGCTGTGAAAAATGTGCAGGTTGCCTTGTTCAGATCTGGCCCAGTGCATAATTACCACATAGTAAATGAGATGTTTTAAACATTGGCTAACAGCCTTAGCAGACACTACTACATTCAGAAGATAATGGAAAATATTTATTAAAATAATTGAAAATTTTTGAACTAAACCATCTGCCTGCCAGAGAACTAATGTTTCTGCTCCTCCATTTTGTGTTTTCAAAGCTCTTACTGAGTTTGTCTTTTTCTACTCCTATGGAGGACAACACAGTATTTGGCAGGTAATTGACCTGATAATTGGGAATTATTATGTGGTTCTCCTAGATGTTTTGATAGTTTTCTGTGCAAAACATACTGTTTGGTTCTATAAACATATCATGATATTTTTAATAGACTTTATTTTGTACTTTTTTAAAATGTAAATTTTAATGGATAACTACATTCATCATGTATGTTCATATCTTTGCAGTGATTATAAATATATAAAAGATATGATCTTTTTTAAATCTTTATTGTTCATATTATTACAGTTGTTCCTCTTTTTCCCCCCACAGCTCCCCTTCTCCCAGTTCCCACCCCACCCTCTGCCCTTACTCGCCCCCCCACTGTCCTCATCCATACGTGTATGATTTTTGTCCAGTCTCTTCCCTCATCCCCATTACCCCTTTCTCCCTGAGAATTGTCAGCCCCCTCCCTTTCTATACACCTGATTCTATTCTATTCACCAGTTTATTCTGTTCATCAGATTTTTTATTCACTTGATTTTTAGATTCTCTTGTTGATAAATATGTATTTGTTGTTCATAATTTTTATCTTTACCTTTTTCTTCTTCTTCCTCTTTTTAAATGATACCTTTCAGTATTTCATATAATATTGGTTGGGTGGTGATGAACTCTTTTAGCTTTTTCTTGTCTGTGAAGCTCTTTATCTGACCTTCAATTATGAATGATAGCTTTGCTGGGTAAAATAATCTTATTTGTAGGTTCTTGCTATTCATCACTTCAAATATTTCTTGCCACTCCCTTCTGGCCTGCAAAATTTCTGTTGAGAAATCAGCTGACAATCATATGGGTGCTCCCTTATAGGTAACTAAATGCTTTTCTCCTGCTGCTTTTAAGATTCTCTCTTTGTCTTTTGCCCTTGGCATTTTAATTATGATGTGTCTTGGTATGATGCTGCTTGGATTTCTTTTGTTTAGGGTTCTCTGTGCTTCCTGGACTTACAAGTCTATTTCTTTCACCAGGTAGGGGAAGTTTTCTGTCATTATTTCTTCAAATAGGTTTTCAATATCTTGCTCTCTCTCTTCTTCTGGCACCTCTATAATTATGATGTTGGTATGCTTGAAGTTGTCCCAGAAACTCCTTACACTATGTTCATATTTTTGGATTCTCTTTTCCTTTTGCTTTTCAGGTTAGGTGTTTTTTGCTTCTTGGAATTTCAAATCTTTGACTTGATTCTTGGGATCCTCTAGTCTGCTGTTGGAACTCTGTATATTATTCTTTATTTCAGTCAGTGTATGCTTCATTTCTAGCTGGTCCTTTTTCATATCCTTGAGGGTCTCACTAAATTTGTCGGCAGTTTCTAGAAAATTCTTGAAAAACTTTATAACCATGGTTTTGGACTCTATATCCAGTCATTTGCTTTCCTCCATTTCCGTCATTTGTGATCTGTTTCTTTGTCTCCACATTTTGGCTGCTTCCTTGCGTTGACAGAGTGGCTTTCTGTGCTAGGTGTCCTATAGGGCCGAGTGGCTCAGCCTCTCCAATTACCTGAGGTGGACACTCTTGATGCACTATTTTGTAGGCTTTGTGCACAGTGTTGTTGTAGCTAAGCCTTGATTGTTGTTGGTATCACGGGGAGGAATCGACCTCCAGGCCAATTGGCTGTGAGAATCAGCTGTTTTTACGGTGGGAGAACTTCTGTGCTGAAGACACCCTTATGGGGCAAGACTTGCTTCAGTGGGACTTGGGTGCTCACTGAGTCTGCCCCCTGAGTGTGTCCCTTATGGATCTGAGGAGATGTAATCTGGATGGTGCCACTCTGACCACTGGGTACACTGGCTCTTGAATCTCTAAGGGGGTGCTAATTTAGCTTTTGCCTGAGGCTACCCAGCCTTTTATATGCAAAAGCCTCTGCATGCAGCTTGGGTGGGGCAGGGTCTCGGCGAATCAACAGGGCAAAGGCAGCTATGACTGAACCTCAGCCTTGCCCTAGGAGGCACGGGGTCTCAGTGTTCCATGGTAATTGCTGCAAGCACCACCAAAAGAAAGCCGCTCTGGAGTTCCTCCCGGTGCCAGATAGTCCAGCCTCTCCCCATATGAGTCTGTATCCCCAGAAACTCACCTGGAGCTGGAGTTTAGAGCCTTCGGGAGCTTGTGATTTCGTTCGGATTGAAAAAGAGAACCGTGTCCTCAGTCGCCAACCCTCTCTGCAAGCCCTTTCTGCACGCACCACTGTGCCTCTGCACTTTACTTCCACACCTCCTCTGCGTCTCAGTGTGCTTCTCCCTTAACTTCTAGTTGTAGAATTTCCACTCAGCCAGGCTTCTTGTGGTTCTAGGTGGTGTCCGCCCTTTCTCTTCATTGTAGTTTTGAAGTGGCTGTGCAAGGCAGCAATTTCAGGTGTTTACCTATGCCGCCATCTTGGTTTCTCCCCAAAAGATATGATCTTTTAATATGAATTTCCTATGTTCTTAATTCTCCAAAATGTTCCTTAGAAGGAATTCTAATATAATCAGAGAAAAAGTGTTGATGAAGAATTTATGTTACTGTAAAATATGCACTATTTCCTCACTGTGATTTTGGAAACTCAGTATATAAATAGTAAAGAAAAAAAGATATTCTAGAATTTTAGCTAATTGTTAGAATCATTCTGTCTTTTTGAAGAGCCTCCCTCTGTCACCTTGTGCCTCTAGAGTAGTGCGGGCCAAGAGAAATGTTGCCCTAATGGAATGTTCTGTGTTTACACGGCCTTACATGGTAGCCACTAACCACATGTGGCTATTGAGTACCTGAAATGTGACTAGTGTGACTGGGAGCTAAAATTTAAGTTGTTTTTAATTTTCCCTACTTTATCTTTATATATAAACTAGGGGCCTGGTGCATGAAATTCATGCATGGGAGGGGCGCTGGTGAGCACATCAGGCCCAGCAGGTGCCCCACCACTGAGTGGACACACACGGCACGAAGCGCCTGCCCCCAGTCCCAGCGGCAGACGCTTCACGCCGGGCGGCTGATGAGGGTAGTACACGGCTGGGTGGCAGTGGACACGGCTGGGGTGAGGGGACTGGGCACCGCCATCTTGTGGCTATGGGCATGCCCATCTTTGCCTCAGAGTGGTGGTTAATTTGCGTATTACTCTTTTATTAGATAGGACTAGAGGCCCAATGTACGAAATTCATAGATAGGACTGCTAGGGGCTCGGCCCTCGCAGTCGCAACTTTGTCTGGAAGGTCATCCGGTCTAATTAGAATATTACGCTTTTATTATTATAGTCACATGTGGCTAGTGACTGTCATATTGGGTAGAAAAGTTCTAGATACTTTATCACATGCATTAAAATGGGGTCCTTTGGAAACGTTGGGGAACAAAATGCTTTTAGACATGGATTTCTAGACATGTAATACTAGAAATGATGAAAGAAATTTTTCAGGTTGAAGGAAAATGATACAATATGAAAACATGGGTCATCAGATAAGAATGAAGAGCATTGGTAATGGAAACTACTTGGGGAAATCTAAAAAAATATTTTTTATTTTTCCATTTAACTTCTTTATAAACCGTTTAGTTGTTTAAAATGAAATTCTAACATTGTTTTCTAGAGTTCATAATAAATGTATTACATATAACAACTATAATAGAGTATTAAGGGATATGGACTTATAAGATGGCAAGGTTTACATATATTATGTAAAGCAGTGCATTGTAAACAGTAAATGGACTGTGAAATGTTAAGAATGTATATTATAATCCATAGGCCAGCAATGAACTTTAACTGTTTTGCCAATAGGAACATTAAAGTATAACTTTAAAAAAATTATACAATCAGAAAAGGCAGGAAAGAAGGAATCAAAAAACTAAAAAGAGGTACCATATAATAGTAGATGTAAACCCAGCCAATATTCACATTAAGTGTTAATGGACTAAACACTCAAAAGCCAGAGATGGTCAGAATGGATTAAAAACAAAGCCCATACTTTCTAACAAAAAACACACCTAGGTTGAAAGCATGTGAATTGTAAGGATATGCCATGTAAACAGTAATGATCAGATAAAATAAACTTGAAAACAATTTATTACCACAGATAGAAGGATTCATTATGATCTAAGGATTAATTCAACAATTCAACTGGAAGACATAATGATAATAAATGTGTATGTGCCTAAGAACAGAGGTTCAAATAGATGAAGCAATAATTGACAGAATTCAAGAGAAAATGAAAGCCCCTGTCTGGGTAGCTCAGTCATCTGTTGGAGGGTCAGGGCACATACAAGAATCAACCAATGAATGAATAAATAAGTGGAACAACAAAAATCTCTCTTTTTCTCTCTCTATCAATTATTTAAAAAATTTCAAAGAGAAAATGAAAAAAAACTTGATAGCTACAGATTTTCACACCACACAGTGCTTAATAGAATAAGTAGACAGAAAATCAGCTGCCTCCTAGCTGTTTCCTCATGTGGCCTTTTCTCTGTTCCCTTGGAAAGAGATCAAGCTCTTTGGTGTCTCTTCTCGTGATGGTACTCATCCCAGCATGAGAGCCCCACTCTCATCACCTCACCTGAACCTAATTATCTCCCAAAGGCCCCACCTCCAAGTAGCATTGCATCGGGGGTTTGAGCTTGAATATTTCAATTGGGAGTGAAGGGGAACAACAAACATTCTGTCCATCGCATGGAGCATCTGGAATTTGTATACATTGCTTGTGAAAATACAAAATGGTACAGCCACTTTGGAAAACAGTATGGCAGCACCTTGTATAGTTAAAAATATATTAACCAGAAATGAAAGGAACTGAAAGTGTATGTCTACACAAAGGCAAGACATGAATATTCATAGTGGTATTATTCAAGTAGTCCAAACTGCCACCCAAAGATTCATTGACTGGTGAGTAAGAAAACAGACTGTGCTGTGTCCATATTATAGAATACAACTATTAAACAGTAAAGGAGCAATAAATACTAATAGTCTTATAACGGATGAATCTCAAAAGCATGCTAAACATAAGACTACATGCTGTATGATTCCATTTAAATGGAATTTCAGAAAAGGCAAAACTACAAAGACAGAAAGCAGATCAGGGATTAAGTAAGGGTGACAGGATGAGGGAGGTGATGAAGTGCAAAAGGTTTGAGGACATTTTTAAAGGTGAGGGAACTCCTATGTCTTGATTGTGCTGGTTACAAAGCTGTATATAATTACCAAATTTTACTAAAAATGGATGAATTTAACTATATAACATAATACCTAATGAAAAAAAGAAGAAAATGAATTAAAATTATAATACCTAGCAAAAATAAAATATTATAAAGCTACCATATAAAATTAGTTCATGTTTTACTACGCCATGCCATTACACAACTATTTTGGCTAGAAGCTTTCTAACATACCTTGTGTCAGTAATTTCTCATTCTTGATCTCAGGAAGGGATGAGGAACAATAATGTGTTTGTATGCTTGTGTACTTATACACACACACATACACACACATATAATTTTTGTTGTTAATCCTCACTTGATATTTTCCCATTGATTTTAGGGAGAGTGGAAGAGAGAGGGAAAACAGAGAGAAACATCGATGTGAGAAAAACACATCGATTGGTTGCCTCCTGTATGAGCCCTGACCAAGGCCCAGGCCAGGGAGGAGCCTGCAACCTAGGTACATGCCCTTGACCAAAATCGAACCTGGGACCCTTTGGTGCATAGGCTGATGCTCTGTCCACTGAGCCAAACCAGCTAGGACAACATACACACACACACACACACACACACACATATAATTTTTATGAATCAGTTGCTGAGAATATGTATTTTATAGATTACTATTAATAACATTTCAAGTTTATTGGCTCATATAGAAAATCTTAACATTTTCCCAGATATCTGTATGTATCTACGATCACTTTTAAATTAAACTTATTTTCTATCAAATCAACACTCAAGGAGTCACTTTTCACTTCTTAACAGTCAAGTCTCACTTCTCATTTATGTTCTTGTGTGAAGGTTTTTATAAATGCTTTGGCTTTGTTATAGTGAAGAGAATTCTATACTGTGAAATGTTTACTGAGCATAACGAAAATTTCATTAATTTTTGAATGAAGATTTAGGCTGTTTCTAATTTGTGTTAAAAATAAATTAGCAACACTATACTAGTATGCTCCTTCAGAAATATAGCACAGTGTACTGTTTGTCTTTAAGTGTTTAAAATATAAAGAATTTTAACTAAAAATAGTAACTTTTTGGAAAGAAATTCTGGTAAACTCTATCCTGATTATTCATTAGATTGATAGATGTTATTGTGACCTGTAAATAATTGCACTTGTATAAACAGTTTCTTACTCCCTAAGGTCTAAGGTCTGAGTTCTTTGATGTTTTGGAATTTTTTAATGGAGTTTGGAGACCCTCTAAAGGCTGAGTATCTGAGTAAAAACTCATCAGATGCTTCACATTGGTTAATTTGAAGTTATGACATTTGCAAAATTATCTCCACACCTATTTAATGTACCTTTCCTCTTCTTTTCCAGTTGGAATCAACAGGACTAGGCCTTAGTAGTAGTAGACTAAGAACAACTTTAAACAGAATACAAGAGAGCCTCATTGATATGGTAAGTGATCATTTGGAATCAATTCTTTGGGATTATGGAAAATAGAAATTAGCCATCTAATCCACTGCATATAAATGTATGTCTATGTGTAATGAGTGCCCAAGACTTACATTGAGTACTCAGAGGAAGTCAAGTGGAGGGTTCCTATAGTCTGGTTGGAGAATGAAAACTCATACGCATAGACGAAAATGACATTGACTATACTTCCACAGCAAGTTCAAAGAGAGGAAAGTTGTATGTGCATATTTCATGTGAGGACGACTGAAGGAGGAAGTGGGATCTGTGATGGACAGGCATGGGCTGCGTGGGAAAAAGAAGAAGGGTGTTCAGATTAAGGCTCAGAGTCTGAGCAAGGGCTTTGAGGTGGGAGCAAGCCCAGAGGTTTGGCAGGTCTTTGTGATGGGCACTGGTATCTGCCGAGAGTGGCGTTGCAGTGTTCAGGACCACTTTATTAATTGGCTGGCAGTGGGAAGTCTGGATTCTTGACTGTGTCACATGATGAAATGCATGTTTTAAGAAGATAAGTTAGATCACTAAACAGGGCTGATGCTTTATAGTGTTTAAGCTAGCATAAGTATCTAAAAAACGAACATATTTTGCTTATGGTTCGTTACTGTAGCCAGAGATTTTTGCTATTCACTATGTTTCTCTGCACTTACATTAACCCCGAATTATCCTTTGTTCCTTCATCAACCTAAACAAGCAATCATTTTCCACTTTTCTTACGTGCATACTTATGTTATGATGTTTTTATAAAACAATGTAATCATTCGGTCTTTTAAGGAATACTTATTGAAATAATCATGATGTGCCAAGCATTTTTGTAGTGGTGGGAATGCATCAGCTTGTGCAGAAGAGTAATTCCTGTCTTCTTGGAACTTGTATTTTATTGGGGCAGAGAGACAGATAAACAAATACATAACATAGTGTCAGATACTTGTAAGTGTTAAGAAGAAAATGAAGCAGGGGGACAGGGTGGTGATCTTTGAGCAGAGAGATAAATAAAGTGAGAGGCATGTACCATTATCTCAGGTGAGCGCAGGAAATACAACCTGTATCCATTTCACCATCTTCCTTACCATTTGGACATCTTTTTGCCTTGCCCATATTTGTAAATATGTACATATGGAAAATACATGTATATTTTTCATAGCACTTTGGCACATAGCATTTCTTCAATAAATGTTTGTAAAGTAAATGAATGAACTCCAAATTTGTGAGTTTCATGTCTCCTGGCTTGTTTTCTTGGCCTTATCCATTAAATCCTGATCTTCATTTTCAGAGCCAAAGTTCCCCAGCCATCTTCTCTCTCTCTCTCCCTCTCCCTCTCTCCCTCTCCCTCTCCCCCTC
>PVJC01037659.1:0-17100 GCA_004026665.1 Murina feae
AGAGAGAGAGAGAGAGAGAGAGAGAGAGAGAGAGAAAGAGAGAGAGAGATCATCGATGTGAAACTCATTGATTGGTTGCTTTCTCTATATACCCCAACCAGGCTAGGAATTGAAACTGCCACCCAAATACATGCCCTTGATCAGAATCAAACTCTCGACCCTTCAGTCTTCAGGTTGATACTCTATCCACTGAGCTAATCTGGCAAGGCTATTCATATTTACTTTTGAAGCCCATTTTACTTACTCATCAGAATATCACGAATATATTTTTATATTAATTAACATGCTTGTGCAATGTTATTTCTAATAACTGCATAGTTTTTCTTTGTGTGGAGAATTCACCATTGATTTATTAGTCTTGTATAATGGGGCATTTGGTTTTGATTCAATAATCTTATCAACAATATTGACATGAATGTCTTAAATATATATTCTAACCTTTATAACTTTATGAGTACTAGAGGCCTGATGCATGAAAATTCATGCACTGGGCGGGGGGGGGGGTCTCTCAGCCTGGCCTGCTCCCTCTCAGAGTCCAGGAGCTCTCAGGAGATGTCCTACTGATGGCTTAAGCCCCTCCCCGAGGAGCAGGCCTAAGCTGCAGTCTGGCCTCCCTCTGGGAGGCAACCGGGCTGATCAGGGGAAGGCACTGCCCCTATCACCCTGTCACTGCTGCTGCCTCTGGCCTCCCTCTATGGGAGGTGACCAGGCTGCTCAGGGGAGGGCGCCACCTCCATTACCCCACTGCTTCTGCCATTGTCAGCCACTGTGGCTACGAGGCCTGAGCCCATAGCTGCATGAGCCCCAGGCTCACAGCTGCCTGAGCCCCAGTCCTCGCAGCCACTGTGGCTTTGTCCAGATAGATGTCCAGAAGATGTCCACTCTAATTAGCATATTACCCTTTTATTAGTATATATAATTGCTAATTCAAATCAAGTGCATGATTAAAATCCTTGACAGATATTGTTGAACTATCCTCCTGAAAACAGGCCTACTTTCATCACAACCTTATTAATAGCATATTTATTAAGCTTAACCTGGGACAGTCAGGTAAAGAGAAAATTGTATCCACTGTTGAATACAGTTTTTCATATTCTTTTATGAGCTGTTAGTTTTTTTAATCATTTCCTTATTCTTATTGACTAGAGGCCCAATGCATGAAATTCATGCAAGAATAGGCCTTCCTTCCCACGGCTGCCAGTACCTGGGACCCGGGCATCCCTCTGGCCACTGGCAGGCACCGGAAACCCAGGCTTCGTCCAGAAGGTCATCTGAAAGGATGTCTGGTCTAATTAGCATATTATGCTTTTATTATTATAGATTAGCTAGAGCTCCTCTATGTTAATTGAGTTAATGATTTCTCTCATACATTGCATTTTTTCTCAATTTGTCATTTGCAGAACTTACTCATGGAGTTTCCTGATAAAATAATTTAACAAATATATCTATAGCCATGCCTGTATTCAAAATCAGCAGCGTCTTTTATTTTGGTTTTGCTTTGGGTGTTATGCTTCAAAAGCCTCTACTTCATCATCATTTATTTGGAATTCATACTGGTTTTAATTGTGAGAAAGGAATACAGCTTCATGATTACCCCAGAGTTCCTCGGAATATGTTTTATTACAATATTTCTGTGGGAATCTTAACAAGGGTTAATTAAATGAAGGATTCTATGATCAAGTAAGCTCGGGAAATGCAAGGTTTAAGGGAAAAAAAAGTCAGATTTTTCTTCATTGCAAAACTTATCAGTGTGGAACATGTTCATTGCTATATAATTTGAAAAGCTAAATACTAGGAGCAGTCTGAATATACAGTAATGTCATGCCAACACAATAAATTATTTTTCCCATACAAAGGAATACTATGTAGCTGTAAAGAAAAACAACAAATGAGAATACTGGCTATATACCGATAGGGAAGGATTTCTGAAATAAACTGTTAATGGGAAAAAGCAAGAATAAGATGTATTATATATTTTGTGTTAAGAAAGAACAATAAGGTTATATATTTAAACTTTTAAAGATAAGCATAAAGAAACAACAGTGGTCAGAGGGAGAAATCTTTACTTAATTACCTTTTTATACTTCTTGGTTTGTGTGCCATGTGAATATATTACTTATAAAAGCAAGTAAAAATATCTATTTTTTTTAAATAATGGAAAGCACCTCAGAGGCTTCGATATACTAATATATGTTGTGACTCTTCAAATTAGGGTAGTGGTTGCTTATGTGGTGATTTATAAAGTTATTTGAGCCCTAGCCAGTTTGGCTCAGTGATAGAGCACTGGCCCAGGGGCTGAAGGGTCCTGGGTTCCTGCGTTCCATTCCGGTCAAGGGCACATACCTTGGTCAAAAGTTCCCAGCCCTGGTCGGGGTGTGTGCAGGAGGCAACCAATCGATGTGACACTTTGATGTTTCTCTCCATCTCTCCCTCTCCATTATACGCTCTCGAAAAATCAATGGAGAAATATCGTTGGGTGAAGATTAACACCCCCCTCCAATTAATAAAGTTATTTGAGTAAAGAATCCTACACAATTGTGGGTTATCAGGTTTCTGAAAAAGTTATGAAATAATCTTTATAGGTTATAGATTTGACGTATTATCTGTAGCATATACTAAATACAAAATATTATAATCGTGTGTGTGTGTGTGTGTGTGTTGTGTGTGTGTGTGTGTGTTCTATTCTGTTTTTGATTGACTAATCCTAACCCCAGTCATGAGTTTATTAATGTCTGGAAGAGCAAGTCACTTTTTGCCATCCTTTTTTTTTATTTTGCTAATAGCAAAATTAATCCTTCTTGTTCAATCTTTCCTTCAGCTATTTTTATCCACGCGTTCTTTCCAATGATTTTCTTCATCAACCACCTAAACATATTTGTGGGAACAGTTTGAGAAAAAGTGATAGCTTCATGGAATTATGTAAAGATAGAAGAGAGACTGCTTTATACCTCAGATATTTTCCAGGTTTTGAATCATGTGAAATATATTTCTCAAATATTCTCTTATGCCATTCAATAATGTCTAAAATAGCATAATGCTTTTCATTTTCTTCATGTAATTCCTGACTATTTCTTAATTATTCTGTTTTTATTTTGTTTTCGTTGTCAAGAAGATCCATTATTCATTTGATTTTCTTAAGGATTACTGCTGATACAAGCTATATATTTTTTCTTTAGTAGATATGACATTTTAACAAATTTATTTTGGGCATTTATTGAGATGAATATGTTATGTTTCCCTTTGACTAATTAATTTGATGAAATGTAATAACAGATCTCCTAATAACTTAATAACATTATTAGTCAGAAAAAGTCATGCCCAAAAACAAAGCATTGCTATTTTAGTACAATTTTGAATATTTTTGCTGCATCTTTTAATTATGATGTTTGCATCTCTATTTGTAAATGTAATTAACTGGCTTGCAAATGTGCTTTTGGAGCTCTCTTTGTCAGCTTTTTACATTTAGGTCATGCTTAATGTGTCTAATAAATTACCGAGTTCTCCATATGGTTCTGAACACTTGAAGAGCTGATAGGGTATTTGAAAGAACTTCTCTGAACAAATTTTGATCCCAGTGCCTTTAATAAATGAAATTTGTGAGTAGTATTTGCGTTTCTCCCCCTCCAATTGCATAAATGAGTTATTTACAGTTTTGTGGAGAATCATCCATTCGATCTTACTGTTATGCTCTTGGCTTGGTAGTGCTTTCTCTCTCTTTAAGTCTAAGGGCAGCTGCCTCTGGAAGTTGATCATAACCCAAAGGAATCCCTCGTTGGGTGGTCCCATCTGTCTCAGGCTTATACTTTTACCTCTTAATTAGGGCTTTCTAGTAAGTATTACTCTTGACAGTCATTGGTGGCTGCCTCCTTTTTAGCTCTATCTACACAATCTATACTAATTAAAAACTTTGGCACATCTATACAATGGAATACTATGCCGTAGTTAAAAGGAAGGAACTCCTACCATTTGCAACACCATGGATGGAGCTGGAGAGCATTATGCTAAGTGAAATAAGTCAGTCAGAGAAAGATAAATATCACATGATCTCACTCATTTGTGGATTATAATGAACAACATAAACTGATGAACAAAAGCAGATCTAGAGACAGAGAAGCATCGGTCAGATGCTCAAACCTCAGAGGGAAGGTAGGGAAGGGTGGGGGTAAGGGGTAGAGATCAATCAAAGAACTTGTATGCATGCATATAAGCATAAGTGATGGATGCAGACAACAGGGGGTGAGGGTGAGGGCAAGACTTGGGGGATGAGGGGACAATGGGAGGATAAAAACACATTTGCAATACCTTAATCAATAAAAAATTAAAAAATAATAAAAAATAAAACAAACAAAAAGCCTAGGTGACTATCATGCCCCCATGTTATCACAAGACAGCTGCCACAAGATGGCTGCCCCATGACATCACAAGATGGCCACCACAAGATGGTCAGCAGGGGAAGGCAGTTGTGGGCAATCAGGCCAGCAGGGGAGGGCAGTTGTGGGTGATCAGGCTGGCAGGGGAGCAGTTAGGTGTCAATTGGGCTGGCAGGGGAACAGTTAGAGGGTGATCAGGCTGGTAGGCAGAAGTGGTTAGGGGCAATCAAGCAGGCAGGCGAGTGGTTAGGAGAGAGCAGTCCCAGATTGGGCCTAAACCAGCAGTCAGATATCCCCCGAGGGGTCCCAGCTTGGAGAGGGTGCAGGCTGGGCTGAAGGACACCCATCCAGTGCACAAATTTCATGCACCAGGCCTCTAGTATCTATCATAAATGGAGTGAAATTTCTAGCTATTATATGGCAACCTTCCTAGCTCCCGCATTAATATAGGCTTTCCTTTCCTTCCTTTTCCCTCTTCTTCCTCTCCTCCCTCTCTGGCTTCTCCTCCTTTTTTTACATTGTTCTCTTTCTTTTGGGGAGATGGGTTAAGGGCTTGTTTTATGCCACCATCTTTCCCTGAAGTGTCAACAGCACTTTTTAACTCTTGGTTTAACTGTTTTTCACCAACATAATGACAATACTAGGGGACCCTGAGCTATACCTATAGAAGCAGTGGGTGTCAGGGGAGATTAATTACAATAGGTAGCATAATCAATCCCGGTAACACAAATATGCTGACATCCCCTTGGCCAAGGCCTGGAGCAGCTTGGCAAAGAATCCAGCTTGGCAAAAAATTCTTTTCATTTGTGAAAGAACCAAGAACATGGAAAATTTGAGAAGTAACACTACGGGTACATTTTCTAACATTTCCCTTTTCCCTCTTACTCTCTGTCAGCCGGTTTTCAATTTTCATTAGTATTAATAAAAGTAAAGACTGTCTATAAATGAAATATTTTAGCTAATTCCTGATGGTGGGTCCTAACATACAAAAGACAAAAATGCCATAATAGTGACAACGGCATGTTTTTATAGTTTTCGAGTATAACTGGTGCTCATAGAGCATTATATTAGAGTTAATACACCCACACTGATGCTCATGTCCACACAGCTTCCAGGTAATTAGAGTCGTGAGTGATCCTGTTCTCTGACATAAATCCCTGTCCCAGTATATTGGTAATATTTGCAATTCAGAACAGACACGTCTTACTTCATGCTAAAACCCACCACAATGCTATGTACGTAGAAGCTTAATTAACAGAAAATGACATATGACCAATATTAATAAATGAATCTGGGAAGCTGAAATTCCTCGGGCTGTTTAAGTCTCATTCTTCTGGATGCCTTTCTCATTTTTCACTCTCATTACAGACTTTTTCTTGGCCTTGGTGGTGGGCCCTCTGATAAGAATAATGTCGGTTCATTCATCTTTCTTGTCCTCAGGGGATTGCCTTGGCTTCTGGGACCACTGCATCCTAAGAGCCTGTATAGCATCCTTAAGAATGGGTTTGACTAGTAATAATTTTAAAAGCTACTACACACTCCTCCTAGTTTTTCTTTAATTTTTCAATGACAGTTTACATTCAATATTATGTTATACTAGTTTCAGATGTACAGAAAAATATGTACTTTATAGAGTGGTCCCCTTATGTTTCAAGTACCCACCTAGCCTCATCCACAGTTATCACAATATTATTGACTATATTTCCTATTCTGAAATCTACATCTCTGTGACTGTTCTGTAACTGCCAATTCGTATTTCTTAATCCCTTCACCTTTTTCACTCAGCACCCCCAACACATTTGATTGTGGATGTATTAACTCTAATATAACGCTCCATAAGAACCAGTGCTACCAAAAAATGATAAAAAAATGCCATTGTCACTACTAGGGCAGTTTTGTCTTTTGTATGTTAGGACCCACCATCAACTGTCCGTCTGTTCTCTATCTGTGAGTCCATTCTATTTTGCTTGTTTATTTTGTCTTTAGAGCAGTTCTCAACCTGTGGGTCGAGACCTCTTTGGCAGTTGAACGACCCTTTCCCAGGGGTCACCTAAGACCATCCTGTATATCAGATATTTACATTATGATTCATAACAGTAGCAACATTACAGTTATGAAGTGGCAACGAAAATAATTTTATGGTTGGGTCACAACATGAGGAACTGTATTTAAAGGGCCAGAAGCTTTAGAACCACTGCTTTAGAGTCTACATATGAGTGAAATCATATGGTATTTGTCTTTCTCTATCTGAGCTATTTATCTTAGCATAATCCCCCCCCCCCCCCAGTTCTATCCATGCTGTCACAAAAGGCAAGATTGCATTCTTTTTTTAATGGCTGAGTAGTATTCTATTGTGTGTATGTACCACAGCTTTTTTTATCTAGTCATCTATTGATGGGCACTTGGATTCTTTTGGAATGCAAATTGGTGCAACCACCATGAAAAACAGTGTGTAGGTTCCTCAAAAAATTAAAAATGGAATTGCTTTATACCTCAGCAATTCCACTTCTGGTAATATATCTGAAGAAACCTGAAACATTAATTCAAAAGACTGGAAGGATATGCACCCCTATGTTCATTGCAGCGTTATTTACAACAGCCAAGACAGGGAAACACTCCTCCTAGTTTTACTAGAACAGGGGGTTGCCGCATTTTGCAAGACTAAATGTTTCTTCTTTATGCTTTCACCTTCCTTTTACGTGCTTTTTCTCCACAAGGAAGAGTTACTCTTAGTTACCCATGAAGTCTTTCTTCCTCATCTTTCTTCCTGCACATTTATAGGACTTCCTGGGCTGTGTCACAGTTTTGCAACAGCAGCCATGGTTAAGCTGCCTGGTTGCTAATTATTGTTGGAATCAATTACAAAATATGACAATATGGCACTAGTAACACTTTCATGAGCTATAACATTAGCATACTTTTCTAACTGTGGACTACAAACATAACCAGGGCATGGCGGAGGACACTGAACCAGTCCCCTAGGTATCTATGGATGTAGCTAGAACACTCATGCTACTACCACTGAGCTCAAGAAACACAATGCCATCCCCTCAGAAGAACTCAGTGTTCCTTCTTGATCACACCCTCTCCCTCCCCTGAGAGAAAATCACGGTGCTCACTTTCATGGCAACAATTTCTTTGCATGCATTTATAGTTTTACAAACTACTTATGCACTCTTGCAGATATGCTTTCATTTCGCCTGTCTTAAAACTTTGTCTATAAGAGCCATCCATATTGCATGGAGTTACATTTTATTCTTTCTATTAACTATATAGTATTCTGTTATATGCTTGTACCACAATTTTTTAAATCTACCCTACTGATGATGGAAATCTGGATTATTTCCAGGGTGGGTCATTAAGAACAATGCTGATAAAATAAACACTATGCTAGGTGTATTTGGGTGCATACACTCATGAGTTTTTCTAAGGTTATTATCCCTGAGTGAAATTGGGAGGTCCTAGGGTATAAATAGCTTCTTTTTTCCCCTAGATACTACAAAACATTTTCCAATGTGGTTTTGTCAATATATACTTCTCTTAGCAGTCTACAAAGTTCTCATTGTCCTTCATCATCACCAGAAGTTCTAAATGTTTAGTTCACTCAGGCTTTGTATACATTTGCTAGTCTAGTAGGTGTGCAGTACGATCTCATGGTTTTAATTTGCATTTCACCAGTGATGACTGAAGTTGTATGCCTCCCCATATGTTAATTAGTCATTTGGATATTTCCTTCTATGAAGGAGATGTTCAAAAGTTTTGTCTGTTCTTTTATTGGATTGCCTTCTTTTAATACTGCTTAATTTAATCCATGTATTAATAAAGAGTCTAAATGATGAATAATCAGGGTTGGAGGTTCACCATGCAGCCAGAGAGGGCAAAAGCAGCAACTTATGAATTTTTAGAAAATACTTCTTTGTATAATTAGCTGGCCCAAATTATTAATCGGATGATTTGGGCCTAAGCATCAGCCCACCATCCTGCCTGCTGCCAGTCATCTTCCCATGCACCCAGGTCAATGTATAATGCCAACAACAATAATTAACATCCAGCAGACTCTTACCCGGTGCATGGTGCTGGGCCACACATGCATCTTATTTGTCTCTCTCTACCTCTGTTAGGCTCAGAGGCTTAAATGACCATTATGACTCAACTAGAGAGTGAAATGGCTGAAAGTTGATCCCCCATCTAACTAATTATATCTCATTATTATCCTGCTTCAAAACAAAGTTTCCTTCTGGTTCCAAATTCAGGATTGACATGTGCTGTGGGGACGGCAATCGTATCTAACAGAAGAGACTACAACCAAGTACTTAGTTTTGAGCTGGAAAAATTTAAATTCCTTAAAATCCTATATAATAAAGAGGGAATATGCAAATTGACCATCACTCTGGTCAATTTGCACCCACAGCTGAGGCTAAGTTTCCATAATGAGCCTTAAGGAGCAATCAGCAGGGACCTGAGGCTGTGTGCCCACCCACCTCCTGCATGGGGCTTGACAGGGGACCTCAGGTTGTGCCTTCCACCCACAGGGCTTGACAGGAGACCTCAGGCTGCTCCCCCTGCCCTGGCACCAGGCCAGAGGAACTCAGGCTGCACCCTCTTCCCTGGCCCCAGGCCAGGGGACCTGAGGCTGTGCCCCCCACCCAGCGGGACTTGACGGGGGCCCTTAAGGTGTGCCCTCCACCCTGGTTCTGGGCCAGGGGACCTCAGGCCATGCCCCCCACCCCAGCACCAGGCCAGGGGACCTCAGACTGTGCCTCCTGCCCTGGCGCCAGGCTGGGGGATCACAGTCCACTTCCTCCGCCCAGCAGGGCTTGATGGGGGACCTCAGGCTGTGCCCCTCTGCCCTGGCACCCAGGAAACCTGAGGCTGCACCCCCCTACCTGGCAGGGCTTGACAGGGTGGGACTGGCCGGGTCTGGATCTAGCCCAATGAATGGGGGCCGTCCGGGTTTGGGTCTCAAGCGATTTTGAGGTGCACGTGGGTGATTGAAGACTTGACTCTGGGTTCCATGGTGCACTCCAGACTTTGATAGGAGGAAGATTTTTATATATGCTTTACTAATTTTCTTTAATCTCTGACACTTCTATTATAGAGAAAGGGCAAATAGCAATATTAAAATATTTTCTCTAATTAATCCCCTTTTAATGTGCATGAATTTCGTGCACTGGGCCACTAGTTATAACATAATGAGTATTAAGGTTACTGACATACAGAAAGTAGGTTTACCAGAAGCTTCTTATGTCCTTGACTTATGTTTGCATCACAACCCATATGTGAATGGCAAATACGGATTCTTTCAACTGCTGCATTCATAAACATTTTATTCATCTCAAAAAGGTAAAATCATATGCCCTAATTCGGACTATGTTTTAAGATAAAAATCATGAAATAAATAATGATAGAAAACCTACCCACACATGCACCACTAGCAGCAGCAGCAGCAACCCTACACTCTCTGCGCAAGGGAAAGGACACCCTAGCACGCTGAGTTGAGTCTCAAGGGGGCTTTCTACTCATTAACAAGCATACCACAGCAAAATGTTCAAAAGCAAAACACTAATTTCTTGGACAAGCCCCCTAGGGATCTGTGGGAAAGTAAACTTTTACTTCCATGTTCAAGGGTGAATTTGTTGGAAGCTAAAGGAACTGTGTGTATTTGAAATCAAATTTGTAGGAAGGTGATCCGACTTTGAAAAAATTGTGACCAGTAAGAGCTAAGCTGTGACATAGAAGCATCGAACAGACTGTTGAACCTCAGAGGGAAGGCAGAGGTGGGAGGGGGGGTGGGAGGAGATTAACCAGGGAACTTGTATGCATATATGCATAAGCCATGAATACAGGTAATAGCGAGGTGAAGGCCTGGGGTGGGGGGGAGGGGAGGCGGGGCATGCTAGAAGGGGCCAATGGGGGATAAAGGGGAACATATGTAATACTTTTAACAATAAAGATTAAAAAAAAAATAACCGAACTGCATTCCATGAAGTAGATGGCAGTTTCTGAAGCAGCTCATATAAGAAACTAATTCAGAGGGCTTCTTCCCATGTCTGAGGGAACCTTCTTGGTTGATCGTACTCCTGGGTCCTGTGTGGCTTGGAAAGCTATGTTCTCTCTCCCATCAAGACCCTGCTCATGCCTGTAGTTTTGTTTGAAAGAATAATTTTCAGTGTCCCTTCTGGGCTGAGCATTGATCCCCCCCATCTGCTGGGTTGATTAAATCCCACTGTTTGCCTCACACTGTGCCAGAAGGCAGATGGCATTCCGTGGCTTAGGAGAAGTCCGAGGCAAAGAAATGCAGGCATTGCAGGGCAGAGTCACTGATAAAAGGCAGGAAGAAGATGAAGGGTACCCCAAGGTCTGCCAGAACAGTATCCAGGTCTTGTATTTTAATTTTCTTTCAAAGTCCAGAATAATATTTGGGACATAATAGGCCCCTGATGCCGATGGACACATAGACCCAGTATCAGAGTGGTACTGAAGCGTGCTTACAGATACACATTGAGTCCTAACTGATAAAAGAATGAGGAAAGAAAGAAGGAACGAGAAAGGTCGAAGAGGCACCAAGGAGTCATCTCTACTCACACTTTCTCGTAAACCTTGTTGGCATGTTTTGGCCACTGGATCATGCACACCACTCTGTTGGGCATGGTCATCGTGGTTGCGAAGTAGCCCTGGGGGAAGGCCAGCAGGAGAGCCAGGACCCAGATGACAAAGATGACCACCTTGGTGGCTGTTCCCGTCAGCCGGGGCTTGAGGGGGTGGATGATGGCCATGTACCTGGAACAGAGAAGAAAGGGCAAAGTTCCGACTTAGTCACCAAAATCTACACTAGATTATGCATTGTTCCTCCCAAGGAAGACTTCCCCAACACCCTCGACTCCTGGTGAGTTTTATAACTATTTTTTTAAAAAAATTAAATTATTTTTTTCATCACCATTTATCTCTCCATCCCCTCTTCTACCTCCACCCCGCGGATACCTCTTTCCTAGTCTATCCATAAGCGTTATGATTCTGATGACATAAAATACAAAAACCCATAAGAAAGATAAGTCAGATTTTCTATTTCGGATCTCACCAAGCAACATTCCAGGAGAGAAGTTTTCCTCATAGAAACGCTAAAGCCAGGGACATGATCAGAAGAAAACAAGGTCATAAATGTATTCCATATAAAGACTTTTTTTTTCCTTTTAGAGTAAGAAATAATGGTGATAGAAACGGTAGTTTTTAAAGTCTTCAAGTGGCAATTTAAAAGGCTAGCAATCCTCCATCAGCCCATACAATTTGTGTGAGAAAGCAAAAACAACAACAAACAACCAACAACCACAACAAAACAACAACCGTTCCTGGAGGGATCCTCATCAATTCTTTGAACACCTAGAAGAGAGTGTGATAACAGCCCATGCTTCATGAGAAGGAAGAAAGTCTCCACCTGTGAGACAGACACACTAGAGCAGTGGTTCTCAACCTTCTGGCCCTTTAAATACAGTTCCTCATGATGTGACCCAACCATAAAATTATTTTCGTTGCTACTTCATAACTGTAATGTTGCTACTGTTATGAATTGCAATGTAAATATCTGATAGGCAGGATGGTCTTAAGTGACCCCTGTGAAAGGGTCGCTCGACTGCCAAAGGGGTCGTGACCCACAGGTTGAGAACCGCTGCACTAGAGCCTGTGAAAGGACAGGGTCCATGAAAGGACAGCTCCTCACAGGAAGAGGAAGGGAAAGCAAAGTGAATGATGCCTTAGGGCCTGGGGCCCTTCCTCCATCTCTCACACCTGGGACCTGGCACTCAGTGTGTCCACGCATTTGAATTTGTGTGCAGCCTCTGAGGGACAGCGTACCTTTTAGGAGTAAGAAACCTTTTAATCAGCATTTCTTGTCAGTTATAATCACATCAATGCTGCCTCCTCCAATTAAAAAAGGCATATTCTTTTGTGGAATGTTTCTTGCAAAATATATGATCTATTCCTTAAAATATGCATGTATTTTGTTCAGAGTAGGAATGAAGTCTTATACTGCCTTTGGCATTGAAATTTTATCTAGTAAATCTTCAGAATGGTGCATTTGATTCTCAGACACACAGGTGTTTCTGGCTTCCAGGGACAGAATGGCCAATGGAGACTTAAGAAATGAGTCGACAGCAGCACAGGTGTCAGCTGCCTCCACATAATTCTTTCTCTGCACTCTTTGGACTTCCAGGATCTCGAGGCCAGAACTGGCTTACAAGTAAAGTAATTTCAATCAGTATGCATGCCACACACTTTCACACTGGGCACCCGCAGCATGCGGAACTCAACGTTTCCTTCTGGGCTCTGAGCTTCTAATTTCTCCAGGGAGAAAAGGCACATAAATAACCAGCTGCAAGGTGACAGTGGGATGTTCAACCTCCAGTGGTAATGTGGTAAATACCTTAGAACCTTCGGGGAGCCGCAGAGGTAATCAAGACTGGCAGGTGGACTATTGGAGGCAAGTAAAGAGGCATGCGTAGCTGGATTTGGGGTGAGTCTGCCTGGGTATCTGGCTTGGAGGGCGGGACCACTCAGAGCTTCCCTCCCTTCTCCATGTTGTGATTAGATCTCGCTTCCTGCCCAGGAAGCTTGATGGCTCAGCTTTTACCGAAGGCATTCCTGAGCTTCCTGTTAGCACCCTAAACTTTAGAATACATTTTCCACATTTTCTTGCTAGGGACCTGCACTTTCCTTCTCTGATTTCTACTCGTAAGAGCAAGGCCACTGAAGGTTCAACGCATTAGGACGCCTCAGTGCAGCTTTTACAGAGATTTTTCAAGAGTGCTGATACCCTCCAGGAAGGGAACTCTGGAATCCTTTCCTTGTGTCTCTTTTTGGAAAGAGGGTAGATGATCTTGAAGTCAAGACAGAGTAGGAAGAGCGTTGAAAAATATATTGTATTGGAGGTGAGGAGTAATTTGTGAAATTCTGGGCAAGTTTCCCTGGTTGGGTTGGTGGCTTTAGAGACTGTGACCCAAGTGCCATCTACAGAACATCAAAAGGGCAAAAACAGTCCTCATGATGTTGTCACTCAAGCACTGTCTGTCTTCTGCAGGTTTCTCCAAGGGGCCACAGCCACTTCCAAGGGAGGTCCTGTATACGGTAGGCGTGAGGACCCCCCATTTCCTGGGTTGGTCTCCTGAAAAGAACCCTGGGAAGTCTTGCTATCCATCCTGGATCTGCCTCTTTCTTGCCACGTGACAGCAATAGAGCATTGATTTCCTCTCCAGTGTGGGGTTGTAGTGGATGGGGGAACCTCAAAGTCAGAGCCACAGAAGGTGGACCTGTGCAAACACTGCCTACTTTCCAATTCAGCGAAGGGCTGGGTCTGGATGGTTATGGCCAGACCCTCTGAGTATTTGTGTTAAACTTGTAGGCTTGCTTATTGGATCACTTTCCAGAGGCAAGATCTTTCTTCCCCCACGAAGCCAGACACATGCCCATGAAGATGCCTCTGCTTTTCAGCACCGCCAGGCTCCGGCCCTCACTGCGGCTGTGCACTCGCAGGCTTCTCAGGGAATTAAAGAGGATGTCAGGGGAAGAATGTGCTAATTACATTGCCCCCTTTTAATATTATCTCAGATATTTTCATTTGCTTTTAAGTCAGGAAAAATGCTCAGTCTTAAATAAACAAACCCAAACACCACTCCCCTTGCCCAAGCTGGCAATACACCATTCAGAATCTAATGGGACTGGGGCTTAGGGAGGATTGCATCAGGATATTGGTACTGTAGCTCCAAATGGGTGGCAGAGAGCCATATTTCATCCCTATTGCAAAAATGGCAATTTGAGAGCGCATTTCAGTTAACTCTCTGCCGGTCCTTGAGTGTAGGAACCATTTCAGTGACACATGAAAGTATTACCCACATAAAGCCAGAAAGAATAAAAAAAAGATTGGCTTTTAAAAATGTATATATTTTTATTGTTCAGAAACACAGCCATTTATAAATCTCCCTCCTTTCTTTATTTTTTCCCCTTTCTTTTTTCTCTTTCTTGCAACCTTTACTTCTAGGGTTTGTGTGGCAGGCTTCATTCTTATTTACTCCAAAGCTAGTACTGTTTGGCTGCTTTGCCCACAGATGGAAGCAAATTTTTTTCCCTTTCCTACTGCCCATTCCTAGCATGGATTCCTTTACGCATTCATGTATTTGTTTGTAACCACCCCGAACCATTCTCGCGTATTAGATTGTAAGTTATCAGTGAGCCAGGGCGGTGAAGCCCAGGAAATGGGTTCAATAAATATTTATCTACTGCACTGTGATCAAGGGACTGGAAGACAGTCCATGAAATGTCTTCCTAGTTTGCGCATTCATCATCAGGCTGCCAGAGCCAGGGGTCCGGAGGCTGTGTAGATTCTCTTCTGCATTTCAGGTCGTTCCAGTCCCACAGAGGGCCATTGGCTCTGTTTTGAATTGTATCTGGCTTCCCAGCTGAAAAACTTGACGTGCTGTCTTCCTCTTACATGATTATACTTTATAAAAAGAACTCTCCACGTAGTTGCCTAAATCTGGCAAAATAGAAGGCTGCTCAGTTTTTTTTTAAAGGCAGAGTGAAACAACTTTATGGGGGGAAATAATTTCGTCTTCTTACGAGGGCAGTGTCCTCACAGCTTCCTCCTATACTAGCCCTTCATCTTCCGGAGAGAGGACATCTTTCCTCTACCCCGAGATCTGTCCTGCCATGCCCTTTTCTCAGAGCCTTTCCCCATCATTCCAGTCCCCACCCTCCTTTACCCCCACTCTCTTCTTCCTGGGTTGGTACATGTTCCCTTTAAAGGACTGTATCTTCCTGGGTTTAAATGACCAGGAATGGTGACAGCTGGGAGCCTGGCTGCTATAGTCTAGCTTAAGAGTTGGCAATTTTTTTTTTTCTGTAAAGAGCCAAATAGTGAATATTTTAAGCTGTGTGGCTCCTAAGGTTTCTGTTGTAGCTACTCAATTCTGCCTTTGTTGTGCTAAAGCAGCTGTAGACAAGGCAACTAATTGGGGATGATTGTGTGCCAATAAAATTTTATTTTCAAAAACAGGTGGTGGGCTGGACTTGGACCCCTGGGTCTTAGTTTGCTGATCCATAGTCTCACCTGGGCGGGGGAGGGGGGGGGCGCGGTGTGTGAATCTCACAGCCCAGAAGCAGTCAGTAAGGTTCTCAGCCATCAGTCATCACCCAGAGTCTTGCCTCTTGTCTGAGTACAATGGTCTCTGAGCCCGGGCGGTTTTTCCTCCTGTCTCCTCCTGACTGGCTCCTACTTATTGTCTTGGCTTGGCTTAATCATGGATCAGTCCTTGTGGCTGGGTTAGGTGCCCTGCCTTTACTGCTATGAAGGTCTCTAAGCCTGTGCCGACCACACTTCCCTTTATTTACATATCATATCTGCCTCTTCTTTCTTCATCCTCCACGAATACCTTGAGGTTCGCAGTTGCTATGACTTATTCCTGTCAGTATCTTTGGCCTCCCTGAGCCTAGTAAATGTAGTAAATACTCAATAAAATCTTAATTGCGTGAATAAATATACAAATTTCTTGGCATATAGCGGGGGTCCCGTAAATGGCTTTGGAATAAAAACAAATGCAGCAGGAGAAACACACACACACACACACACACACACAATTTTATTCCTTCCAGTCTGAACGCATGTGAGAATAATTACTGTCTGTGTTTTCTGTTATATAGACATCCAGGATCATCTTACAGGAGTGACCTTACTGGATCTGAGTCGTCAGAATTTCCCACGTCTTGACATTAAATCCTTGAATCAATTCTCAGTCCATATCAGTTGATTAAATTTTGCATTGGCCAATATGTTGGGAACTGTGCAGAATTCAGTCTTTCTTTTTTTTTTCTTTCTTCTTTTTTTTTAACTTATCTTTATTGTTCAGATTATTACAGTTGTTCCTCTTTTTTCCCCCATAGCTCTCCTCCTCCCAGTTCCCACCCCACCTTCTGTCTTTGCCCCCCCACTGTCATCCATAGGTGTACAATTATTGTCCATTCTCTTCACACACCCCCAACACCCTTAACCCCCCAAAATTGTCAGTCCACTCCCTTTCTATGCCTCTGATTCTATTCACCAGTTTATTCTGTTCATCAGATTTTTTATTCACTTTATTCTTAGATTCACTTGTTGATATGTATTTGTTGTTCATAATTTTTACTTTCCGTTTTCTTCATCCTCTTCTCAAAGGATACCTTTCAGCATTTCATATAATACTGGTTGGGTAGTGATGAACTCTTAGCTTTTTCTTGTCTGTGAAGCTCTTTATCCGACCTTCAATTCTGAATGATAGCTTTGCTGGGTAAAGTAGTTTTGGCTGTAGGTTCTTGCTATTCATCACTTTGAACATTTCTTGCCACTCCCTTCTGGCCTGCAAAGTTTCTGTTGAGAAATCAGCTGACAGTCGTATGGGTGCCCTCTTGTAGGTAACTAACTGCTTTTCTCTTGCAGCTTTTAAGATTCTCTCCTTGTCTTTTGCTCTTGGCATTTTAATTATGATATGTCTTGGTGTGGTCCTCCTTCGATTTCTTTTGTTTGGGGTTCTCTGCGCTTCCTGGACTTGGAAGTCTATTTCTTTCACCAGGTGGGGGAAGTTTTCTGTCATTATTTCTTCAAATAGGTTTTCAATGTCTTGCTCTTTCTCTTCTTCTGGCACCCCTATAATTCTGATGTTGGTGCGCTTGAAGTTGTCCCAGAGACTCCTTACACTATCTTCATACTTTT
>PVJC01037660.1:0-17085 GCA_004026665.1 Murina feae
GCAGAGCTGAGCTAGGCATATCCAGTAATTATTTCCAGTTTTACCAAACAAACAAATGACTGTGAACAACAACTAAAAAGCAGACAGGGGTCAGAAGTTCTGTATCAGTACAATTTCTTCCACTTGGAAGAAGCCATCATGAGTGGGTAAGAAACAGGAATTTTATCGACACAAAGGAAAGCCATTACCTTTTATTCTGACCAGTTTCTTCTTATCCTGCTGTTCTCTTGAACAACAGAAGGAAAATCACTCTGAAATTCACCTCCAACTTCCTGATGGTTTCTATTAACAGCAAAAACCCATTGCACAAATAGTTCAAAATTGAATCCATACCCTTGATGTATAAAATGATCTTTCTGCTAATTCATCAATAAGAGTGAAAATGCAGTCTGACCAGATTGGACATTTAAAATGCTCTCTATTATTACCGTATGTTTTCCCAAGAGGGAAGCTGTGTGTCTAAGCCATGCCACTTAAAATACAGTAGGTTAGTGTAATAAATGCTCATTGAAAAGCTTCCAGCAAAAGTTTCCTGTTAATTTTTCTATCTTCTATTTCCTGAAGAATAAAAGAACATTTTTGTTTTTAAAAACTCAAGAAAAGTGGTTAATGAAAATTAAGCATGGGTATTTCCAGATATCTCATTTTTTAAAAAAACATTTTTTATTGTTTTTAGAGAGGAAAAGAGAGGGAGACAGAGATAGATACAACAATGAGAGAGAATTATTGATCAGCTGCCTCCTGCATGCCCCACTCTGGGAATGGAGCCCTTAACCTGGGCACGTGCTCTGACCGGGAATCAATATTTTCACTCCCTGTCCTTACACCAAACTTGGTATTTCATTTTGCCCATCCCCATCAGATCCAGCCTCCACTCTTTCCACCCTGCTCTGTGTCTGGGAGGCTGACCTCTATGGGCTGCGTCAGCGTTGTTGCCCCAGGATCCCGGTTGATTTAGCCAAGGAGAAGATTGGAAGATTGAAGGTAGGAGGAGTTAGAAGGTCCAGGGCTTTATTCCCTTGGTTCACATCCTTCTGGTCTGTGGACTGAAAGTCACTGCATTTGTTTTTTGAAGGTCCCAGCTCCTGTCATGCAGCCCTCTCCTGTAGCTGTAGCATTACTATACCTCCACTGGGTTCCAATGACAGTCCTTCCACTTTACTTTTACTTTATTTTTACTTTTCATATCCTATGCTCTGTCCATCAGCAAATCCTGTAGGCTACACCTTCAGAATGAATCCAAAATCTTACCACTCCTCACCCTCTCCAGCATTACCACCCTTGCCTGATTACTATTTACAGCCTCCTAACTGGTCCTCTCCTGTTCAGTTGAGACTTCCCCTGGCATGCTAGCTATAACTGAGCAATTTCTCTATTCTGCTTACTCAGCTGTATTTCTCAAATACAGCTTTTCACCATCTGACATAAACTTATCACTATCTGACATAATCTATATTCACGTATTCTATCATCCCTCAGATTCTATGAGAGTAAAGATCTCTGTTTTTGTTTTTAGCTATATTCCTAGTGCTTGGAAGAATATGTAATACACAATAGTCACTCAATACATATTGGTCAAATAGTTGAATAATTATCAAAATAACCTACAATAATTTCATGATCTAAATTCATTGTATGACTAAAATGGGAGACCCATGTGTCTAGGATAGAACAGCATGTGGGGCCATCTACACTAAAAAAGAGAAACATGCAAATTGGTGTCACTCCACTACACTCCAAGCCACTCCCACCAGCCAATCAGAGCAACTATATGCAAATTAACCCAACCAAAATGGCAACCAATAGCCACGGAGTTGGAGCAGGCAGGAGGCTTGGTTGCCCCAGAGATGGAGGAAGCCAAGCTTCCCACATGCCTTGGCCAGCTGTGGCCTCTGCTCAAGGCAACAAAGTTTCAATTATAAAGATAAATAAATCCCAGAAACTTCCATCTAGCCTAGCTGGGAGCTTGGGTCACTAGGGGCCATGGCCAGCTTGCTAACAGCCATCAGCCCCTCACCCAGGCTGGCCAGGCACCCCATCAGGATCCCACACCCTGAAGGGGGTAGGGCCAGCCTGAAAACAGCCCTCAGCCCCTCACCCAGGCTGGACAGGCACTCCAACAGGGACCCTCACCCTGAAGGAGATGTGGCCAGTCTGAAAACATCCCTCAGCTTCTCACCCAGGCTGGCCAGACACCCCAGCGGGAACCCCACCGTGATCTGGGACACCCTTCAGGGCAAATCAGCCAGCCCCCATCCATCCCCCAGGCCTCTATCCTATCTAATGAAAGAGTAATATGCAAATTGACCCTAACAGCAGAATGACTAGAAATGATGGTCACTATGCACACACTGACCACCAGGGGGCAGACACTCAATGCAGGAGCTGCCCCCTGGTGGTCAGTGCGCTCCCACCGGGGGAGCTCTGCTCAGCCACAAGACTGACAGCTGCCAGTACAGCGGTGGTGGCAGAAGCATTTCCTGACTCCTCAGCAGGGTTAAGGATGTCCAACTGCTCCCTCCTGGCAAGTGGACATCCCCCAAGGTCTCCTGGGCTGCCAGAGGGATGTCAGCTTGGGCCTGATCCCCCAGGGACTGGGCTAAGCCAGCAGGTGGACATTCCCCTGGGGGTCCCAGACTGCAAAAAGGCACAGGCCGGGCTGAGGGACTCCCCCAAGTGCACAAATTTTTGTGCACCAGGCCTATTGCTATTAAATATTCATGTACTCTGTGGCCACCTTAAGCCCCTGTAAAATATCAGTCAGTGGACAGTCTTACATTGCTTCTTCATAGCTTAATATTTAATATACTTGAGGCTCGATGCACAAAATATGTTCACTTTGGGAGGGTTCCCTCAGCCTAGCCTGCACCCTCTTCCCGTTCAGGACCCCTCGGGGGATGCCCAGGAGCCCACACTCCTTACCGCCCATTTGCTCACTGCTCCTTACTGCTCAGCTCTCTGCTCCTTAGTGCTGCCACCAACGCTGCTGCACTTGCGAGCTGCGAGCCTGATTTCTGGCTGAGCGTGGGAGCGCACTGACCACCAGAGGTCAGCTCCTGCATTGAGCATCTGCCCCCTGGTGGACAGTGCATGCCATAGCAACCATTCATTCTGCCATTTGGTCAATTTGCATATTAGACTTTTATTATATAGGATTACTCCATAATAAGCTTGGAAACTAGTTATTGAAAAAAGTATACAATGTTTCTTAAGAACAATCTGCTCCAGATGGGGTGAACAGTAAGTGAGGGAGGAGACTAAGGCAGAAAGTGCAGGTTGTGATAGGCATGTTTGGAAAATAGGGCCATGGTGGAAGCAATGGAAGATCATCTGGGATACAGGGAGACTGACTGTGAAATGATACTCATCAAACATTTATTAAATGCCTCCTCCATGCAAGATACTGTGCTGGGAGCCAAGACCGAGGCATATTGAAATATGAATAAGATAGGCTCCTGTTTCTAAGTGTTCATGATCAACTATTGCAAATAAAAGATATGCTGAAATAACTCTAATATAATGTATAACATGAGGAATTGGAAAGGAAGAGAAGGTGAGAAGAAAGAGGCTACTGGTCATTACACTGCTGGTGGAAATGAAGCAGCAAGTGGAACAAAATGTAATTCCAAAATTTTAAGCCTAAATTTTCAGAAGAAGTGTAATTACATGAACAGAAATGAGGGTGGGAGGAAGTTTGGCAAAGTTATAGAATCAGTTTGAAATGACAGTGAACCAATGGATGAGCCATTGTCCAAGGACTCCCTGACTTTTCCTAGGACAGGAGTGCCTGAGGAACTTCAAAAAAATTTCAAAAAAGACTGACTCCTATGTTTTAGCCCACAACTACCGTGTCAGATTTTGTAGATATGTACCTGTATGTTTATGCAATGGGTGTGTGTGTGTATATATACATGTGTGTGTATTTCTTAGGTGATTCCGATACAGCCAGTTTATGGACCATTATTTGCAATCCCTGCTATTGACAGCTAAAATGTGTAACTGAAAAGAAGATAAGGGATCATCATTGAAGTTTTAATTATTTAAAACAATGATGACCTAATTTGGATACTGGAGATTGGCATCTCTGAGGAAGGGAAAAAATCTGGATGACGTACAGCTTCACAAGAGGAGAGTTAGATTGACATTCAGGAGACAAAAAGAAGGCACAATAAGCATTCTGAAAAGAGACTAAAAATAGTGCTTCGGGGCAAAATAATGAACTGTAGCAACTCAGTAAGCAAGAAGGTATTTCTTACACATGATAAAACATGGAGTCACTTCTCAGGTCTATCCATGCTTCACACTCTTTTTTTCCCATTTTTGGTACTTGAAACTTAGTGATGTAGTGTGGTAGAGTAATTACTCATTTTCTTCTCTAAATATTTTTGAAAAAAGAGAATTTCTGTCTTAAAATAATGAGTACTGAATTGAATGTTGCAGAACAGATGCAGTGCCCAAAAAGACAGGTCTTGCTAATTAACTCAGTACAGTACTCATTAAAGATGAACTCTTGAAGCTAAAACATAATTGTGCTTGGGTTTTTAATGTATAATTAATAGGTAAGATAATGTATTTTTAAAATAAAATAATTTCCTAATGCAATGGTTAGTCTGTGGCCTACCTAGGAAAGTATAGCTTTAACTTGAACCATGATCAGCCTAATCTTGTATTCAAGTGTTTAAACAACACTCACATGGCATATACCATATGCCAGGCACACTTCTGAGCTCATTACACTTTTTAACTCATTTACTGCTCTTAGCAAACTTTAAGATATATATCATTTATCTCAGATAAGAAACTAAGGAACAGTGAAGCTAAGAAGGTTGGCCAAGGAACACAACTAAAAGAGATTCAAGCCCAAACCATCCATCTCCAGCGTCCATGTTAAGGCAAAGCAGTTGCCATAGCAATAAGAATGCTTTTAATAATTTTGATTAAATTTCTTATTTAGCTGAAAATAAGTAACAGCAGTTAATTGGTATTATTTCACCACTATGGCTAATGAACATATTAAAAGAACGCTATTTGGAAGATGAGCTGACTAAAATAACCAGAGTTACCCATATGTGTGATGTTTAAATGCCCCTTCTCTTGAGATGGGTTCCCCCAGAAGATGCTGAGACAAAGAATGTGAGAGCATGTAGTTTGGAAAGTGGTCCCAAGGAGCACTGGGAAAGAAATGGGTACATGCGACTAAAAAGGGAAAGAAGCTAATAAAGTACATTTTTGAGCATGTGGCTACTATGGGCAATGGTGGCTCAATCCCACTGGAGAATTCTGGGAAGCAATGTGGAACATGCACCTCCATGAGGAAGCCGGAGTATTTAACCACCGACTGTCTGTCATTGGCAAAGAGAATCTGGTGTTCATAATTGGAAATCATGAGGTCAGCAGTCAAATCAATGCAGAGCACTCAGAGGATACAGCCAGGACATCAGCAGGTTATGATGTGCCTCTCACTTAAAAAAAACTAAATAGTCTCCCAGAGTTGTATAAAGTTATAATTTTTCTTGTTAATTTTATTTTCCTATTTGTTTACATCATGCAAACTCGGATATCAAAGCTCTTATGAGAATATATTCTCATAAGAATACTGTGTATTCTTATGAATACTGTGCATAGGCAAGTACACAGTATTCCAAATATTATATGGCAGTGGTAAAATTTTATCGAGTGGGGTAATGGTAGCAGTAAAGTGAGTTTCTGTAAAATTTTTCAGTGCATAGCTTTGCATAGAGGAAAAAAAAATGAGAGTAGTAACATTCTAAACCCAGTTGCATTGAGTATGTGATCTAGGACACGTGGTTTATCCTCTATTTCATTACATGGGAAAAAGAAATGATGACATTTGCCTCATGAAGTTGGAAGTAGGTGCCTATTCTCTGTCTTTGAAGTATTTCTTTCTCTGAAAATCCCCCATCCTATATGTCCATGGAGGAGCTGTCTACCGTAATGGTAGGTGGTCACCTCTGATCAGGGGTAGGCAAGTGACCCAAGCAGGACCAAACAGACTTTTTTCTAAGGTCCAAATGGGAACAACTCTGGAAGGAGGGCTTCCTCATCCACTGCTTTGCTAAAATGCCAGGAACAAGCCATCGGAGCAGACTGAATGAGACAGCAGATGGTTTTGAGAGTATGGTTATTAAAGCTGGGGACAGTGAAACAAAGGGAAGACTTAGGGTAGAAGAAGCAACAGGAGAGGGCCTGAGCAGTGCTCTGATTTGGCTCCCTAGAAACCTTCTAGGAAAGAAATGAGCCAAGGTGGGGCTGCTGTTAGCTCACTGGGAAGTCAGAGAAAAGGGGCCTTGGAGATAGGATCAGGGGGTAAGCCAGGGTCAAGCTGCCGCCCCCTGCTGCTCCCCTGGCTGCAAGTCTCTTGAGAACGCTTAGTATAGGAGGAAGCAAAAGTTCATGCTAGGGAAGGGGCATGGATGTGCTCTAGAGGACTTATCTTTGTCCTGAGGACTTATCTTTTTCTTCTGCAGCCAGAATCTTAGGGGAGGGTTTCAGCAGAATATTCATCAGCTTTCCAGGTGTGTTTTTAATATGCTGATGCATCAAAATGAGCGTATAGAGGCGTTTTGGATTATTCTTTGGTCTGTTTTACTGTTTTATTTTTATCTTGGGTATGTCTGGCTCTAATGGGGTTTTTTGTTATTCATTCCCCTGTCTTCATCTGTCCTTGGGTTTAGCTGGCACAAATGGCATTAATTGGGTCTATGTTCTCTCTCTTCCCGACCAGGGTGATTTAAGCTATGTATTCTCTGGCTAGGGAGGAGAGGAATAAACCATTTGCTCTCAAGTGGCCTTGGTTGGTAAAGATAAGGTCTTATGGGTCATAAGCTGGCTGTAAGTTGTTCAAATTTTTCGGCCTTGTTTAATTTTCTTGTCTGTTTCCCTATACCACTTGTCCAGGAATTTTCCTAGCTTCTTAGTATCCTGCCACAATTTTACCCTGTATATCTAACACAGTATTCACAAGGAATTTAATAATAAATGCAGTGTCTCCATTGGAAACAGCAGTAATAATCTTTCAATAATTTATTGCGAGAGAAGTAAGTGAGAAGAAAATAAATTTGATTTTAACACTTTCAATAATGATTTAAAATAGTAAAAGTATGAGAGAAGCATGAAAAATAGATGTGCTGTTGTTCAAATGACTGATTTTTTTGAGAGTGAAAAATCTACATATGGAAGGAAAGGTTTTTTTGTTTCAGGCTGAGGATTTTATGTTTGCCAAATAACTTCCAAATAGTACATAGAAATAAAATATGTTAGACATGTACGTACATACTGTGTAATATTTTATATAACACCAGTTAGTGATAAGTGCTACAGAAATAGGTGCTGATTGAATAATTTATAAGAGGAAATTATACATTATTTCAGGAACATTAATCTATACTTACTTCAACCTCATTCAAGTGCTGACTGTCTTCAGAACGAATTCAGGATGACACTTTGGCAGCAACAGCATGACCAATAATATAAGGGTTGAAGAGAACACAAGGAATCTGTGTTTTGCTCTAAGAACCCACATTGATTTTATGTGGGCATATGACCTTGTTAAAATTATTCCAGGCTTCCTTAGCTACATTTAAGTAACTATCAGTTAAATGGATGGTGATCACTGTGATCATAGTCCAATCCAACTACTAAATAGTCTCTGAGTATTCAGCCATAAAAAAATCTGCCTGATGCCCTGACTGGTTTGGCTCAGTGGATGGGTTGTCGGCCTGTGGACTGAAGGGTCCCAGGTTCGATTCTGGTCAAGGGCATGTACCTTGGTTGCGGGGGTGTGCAGGAGGCAGCTGATCGATGTTTCTCTCTCATCGATGTTTCTAACTCTCTATCCCTCTCCCTTCTTCTCTGTAAATAATCAATAAAATATATATATTTTTAAAAAATCTGCTTGCTAAGTTAAAAACAAAGCCAGAGAAATTTGAAGAATATAACAGCCATTAGCATCATTTATGCTGCATGAAAAACATTGGGTCATTGCTAATTGAGATGTTGCATCGCTGCTCAAATTTTAATCCATTGGATAAATATATATTTCATTTGATAGGATATACTAGTGTATTAACCAAGACCAGAATGTTAATCACTCTTTAAAAATAAAAATAAAGCCCAGCCGGCATGGCTCAGTGGTTGACCGTTGACCTATGAACCAGGGGTCATGGCTTGATACCTGGACAGAGCACATGCCCAGGTTGGGGGCTCAATCCCCAGTATAGGGTGTGCAGGAGGCAACCGATCAATGATTCTCTCTCATCATTGATGTTTCTATCTTTCTCTCCTTCTCCCTTCCTCTCTGAAATCAATTGAAAATATTTTCAAAAAATTAAAATTAAAAATGGGTCTTTAGCTAATTTAATACATGCTGTCAGTCTCATAATAGGCAGTCAACAATTTATTTCACCAATGATAAAGTAGGAAGTGCTGAGAACTACTAATGTTGATTTATTCAAATATCTCCAAAGCAATGGCATAGATCAGTGAATTTTTTAAAGTGATGCCTTTAGGTAACATTTTGAGGGAATGGTATACCCTGATTTTACACCTACAGTTGCATGATATAATGAGTTGGATTAAGGAGAGTCAAATCTGAAGGCAAAAAAAAAAAAAATTGATCAGAGCTTTCTTTTCAATGCCTCTCCTAGTGGATCTTCAGGATCATAAGTTGGCAATTCACTCCTAATTAAATGCTTGACTTTATATAGAATTAATTCCATTAATAATTTCTAACATGTTTATAAATTCATTGCCACTCCTACCTAATTCTTCCTTAATTTGTAGATTAGAAGATATGAGGGAATGACTACCTATATCCTGAAGTTACTCAACCCTGAGATTGCCAAAATCTCACCATACTTTTGGTGCAAATGTGGTCATCACCATAATAAAATCAATTGCATTGGGTCTTTCACCCATCTGTATAATGAATATGGTATTGTATGTTCTTGCAGAACTCCCTGTAAGAGTGTCTGGTGGTTTCCAGGCTGTATCTCACAAAGACTTGCCATCTTCTTATATCCTTCTTCTCTGAACCCCTTTGTTCATGGAAACTGTCCAGAAAGTCACCAGTGGTACCTCATGTTTTGAGGGCTCATTGTATTAACATCATCAGTACTGAAAAGTTGTATAGTCCTGAACCAAACAACAGAGAAGGGGCCTCTCTCTAGGCTGAAGTGGGTTCTAATTACTAAGATGAAATTGGGTGCCACTACATAATAGGGGCAAAGAAGACTATGTTTACAACCCGAGGGGTTCTCTAGGGTGCTTCAGTATTCTCCCGACCAATGCTAATTTAAATGGCCAGGAGCATATCTTCAATATAATGAAGAAACGTTGATAAAATTTTGTTCAATATGCTGACATTGGCTTGTAAGCTAGGTTGCCTTTTTTTACCATAATGTCCTTAGAAGAACCAGGTATAATAACTGTCAGCCTATTTTAAAGATGGCCTATTTTGCTTTTTACCAATATAGCATTAGGCAAATTAGAATAGCTTTGTACTTTTCTGAATTTGACCTACCAAAAAGGTCACCTTAATATACCTTATATGTACCTTGCTGAAAAATTACCCAGATTTCCAAGTAATTTGGGGGCTTATCCTGAAGACTAGGATAAAGGCACATTCCCCTTCCTTTAAAAACCCCAGAGCAATTTCTCACATCTCCTTTGTTATAAACTCAGATGAGCTGTTTCTTCATGAATTGTACCACAGTTACTTTGAAATGCTTGATGAAGGATGCCTTCCTCCTCTGTCCCTATGCTTTCCTCCTACTTCCTTCATACCATACCTTGTTCCTATGGAATGAGGTGAGAACTGCCAGACTATTCTTTTTCCTCAAAGTCTTCACTTAATTTTTTGAAGTGACCCCCAAAGAATTTTATTTTCTATTCTAATTTTCTTTTCAGATCCATTTATCAAGGGCTTAATCAGCATTTGTGTCCATTCTGTACATCTGCCCATGTCCTACATACTGTACACTTAAGGGTGAGTCTGTGGCCTCAGCAATGTGCAAGGCTCTGCAGATTGACTCTAAGGAATCATAAAGGTCAGCCCCAGCTCCAAATGTCATCATGATGTGGTTGGGAAAACAAGAGGCAAGTATAGGAAACCATAGAAAATCAAGTTATTCAATTGAACAGCAGAAGGAAAATTGGTCAGTGTCTTAAATGTTTTCTCTCAAAGAGTAAAATTGAAGACAAAGTTTTGAGTGCAGGCAGTTTATTGTAGTAGTTTTGAGTGCAAGTAGTTTAAGGAGCACACTAGGTAAATAAGGAAGTAAGAAGGACAGAAAGGTGTTATCAGCTTACTGTTGTGGGAAACTGACTTGCTCCTTGCTGCTTTGGAACCCTGGGAAACATCAAAAAAACGAATAAACAACATGATGTCACTCAATACCCATTCATCTTTGGGTAAGGGAGTGGAAGGTGTTATTTTCTACACACACACACACACTTCCAGCCTACCCTGTACATGGGTGAGAAGAAGCCATTGGGCAGGAGGATGCCATCAGCAGGAACTAGAAAGGTGAATGCCAGGGGGACACAGGCAGAACTGACACTGGCAGTTAGTAAAGACTTGGTGAGAGCTGGCATTTCGAGCCCACAGTACTATTGGTGGATAATATACTGTGGGTTGGTAGAAAAGAATGGCGGTCCCAAGAACATGCAAAGAAAACAGTGTGAACATGCTGAGGAGGGAAATGGGAGAGGGTGACAATGAAGATCTCAAGAAATGGTCTTCTCCATGTTGTCTGTTATTTAAGAAGAAAGGTGTTGCTTTAATCCTAGGATCTTTATATGTGCAGGTATTAATCACCTCATTGTACTCAGGTCTGATAAAAACTCACACTGGAAAATGATCAGTTCTTAGCTCAGAAAAAAAAAGGGGGCACAGATGACTTGAGAAGTTAGAGGAAAATCCTAAGTAAAATTAATGTGCTAGAAAAAAAAAAAAAACTTGAGAAAAGGCTAACATTTAAAATTGCTATTATATAGCAAAGGAATGAATAATTTTGGCCTTTAAGTCAAATTCTTACCAAATATAAGGAACATAAAGCTTAACCTAAGGATACATTTGCAAGGTATCTCAGACATTGGCCTTCAAAGCGGCTTGTATATTAAGAATCACCTTTGGCATTTGTTTAAAAACACAGATGCCTGAGCCAAATATCCAGATTTTTTTTTTTTTATTTAGAATCTCCTGGGGTAGAACCTCTATACCTGCATTTTAAAGATTCATCAGTAATGCTAATATGCACCTTGGGTCACAAACCACTGGTGGCAAACAGAATGAACTATGAGTCCTGTATTTATGTAATTAGACTATGGAAAATAGCTGGAGAAGAGGGGGATGATGGTAAAGCATCTGGCCAGAGATAACATCTGGCCAGTTGAAAGAATGCGATAGAGGGAAAAACAAAAGAATGTGGCAACACAAAGAGAAGACTCCCACCCCACTCCCATGATGCCACAAGGAAGCTTGGCATGAGGTCTGCCAGTTCTGTACAGCAGGCCTGGCTCTATGATCCTAAATCAGCAGTCAAGTTAGAAATGCCCATAGAATCCAAGAAAGTGGGGCCAAGTACAACATGAATGTCAACAAAGCAAGTCAGAAAGGCTTAGTGGGAGAACTCCCCTTTTGTTCAGCCATCCTAAGTAAAAGAAATATAAGCAGGGAGCAGCAACCTGGTGGTACACAGGATGGAGGAAGAGTTATCTTCTTCATGTACCAGCCACCGATTGAATGTTAAATATTGAGGGCTTTGTTGATTAAACTGATTATTATAATTTTTGTACTGGTAGTACTCATAAAAAATATGTTTAGGGAAAGAGCAGCACTTCATTTGGTGGATTCCAGATTTAAAGCTAACACTAAATAAAGAGGATTTATAGAAATCTTAATCCTTTAGGTCAACAACATTGCTATGCAGTGGCAACATTTATATGCTCCAAGAATATATATGGTTGTTAAATGGAAAAGGGTGATCTAGAGGTTTTCTGATTCTCTCTAAAAAACATCAAAACACAAGAACTATCTTGTGATAAAAGCCCAAATGATTTTAGTTTAATTGTGCACAGGTTCTTAGGTATTAAACACCAAAATGAATTAAAAGCTATTATGTGAAGACCTCTATAATTCTTTTCTCTATGGAATTTTGCAAGTGATTTATAGATCTGTCCCAGACTCATGATTTTCTAAATAAAGAGTAGAAAAGGGTATCCAATTTTATGCAACTATTTTTTGAGCCTCTACTAAGTGTTAGCATTGTGCTAGTGTTGGGGGGCAGGGTCGGGGACATAAAAGTGGCAAAGCACTTGACCTTTGTCCTCAATGACAACATTCTAATAAAGAAGATGAGAACAATGCATCATACATACTAGCAAGAAGTGAAAAATGGGTATGCTGTGTTTCTTCCATTCTAAGACATGCCTAATTATGGCTCATATCAATTTCTTAGGAACCACTGTTTGCCCTTCAATATCTGGTTTACAGTTAGAATTTTTCATCTCACACAATGGTTGTCACCTGGAACTTTACTTACCTATTTACATGAAACCTGGGCTCCTCAGGTAGACTGTAAACCTCCAAGGATAGTACAGATGCTCCTCAACTTATGAAAGTTGAAAATATCAGAAATCAAAAATGCATTTAATACACCTAACCCACCAAACATCATAGCTCTGCCTAGCCTACCTCAAATGTACTCAGAGCACTTACATTAGTCTACAGTTGGGCAATTATATTGAGTTACAAAACACCCATCTCAAATATGAGTGTTTTGTGTAACATGATGGAATGTAAAAAATACAAAACACAATATTAACAAATGCTGGCAACACAATACAATGTAGAATATTAGTTGTTTACCCTCATGATCGAGTGGCTGACCGGGAACTGCAGGTCACTGCCATTGCCCAGCTTCACATGAGGATCACACTGTATATCACTGGCCCAAGTAAAAATCAAAATTTATCATTTGAAGTACATTTCTACTGAATGGCTAACACTTTTATACCATCATAAAGTCAAGAAGTTGTAAGTTGAACCATCATAAAATGGGGGCCATCTGTAAAGGTGTTTCATACTAATGGTTCTCAAATTTTGCTGCAAATGAGACTCGCCTAGGGAGTGTTCAAAATTTAAATTCCCAGAACATGCTACAATATTCTGAACATTTCTGCATGTACATGACATATAGAGTCTGAAGAAAGAACTCTTTGTGGAGGGTTTTCTATTCCAGAATAAGCGAAGTAAAGGTCCATGTTCAGAGTAGTTAAGGAGGAAGGACTGCCTCCTTAGCAGTGGTCCTCAAAAGAGTGTGATTTCTCTCCCTCTGAGACATTTGCTAAAGTCTGGAGACACTTTGGGCTGTCACAAATAGGGGTGGAAAGGGGAGCAGGGCCTACTCATGTCGAGGGTAGAGGCCAGAGATGCGGATGAAAATGATAAAATTCACAGGACAGCCCCCACCACCATCATACCCCAATAAAGAATTGTCTGGCCCTAAAGGTCAATAGTGCCACTGTTGAAAATATTTTACACTATGGTTTGACCTATAAGCCCAAGAAATGGCTCAAAAGAAAGATGGAGTTTCAAAGTTAGGGAAAAAAACAATTCTTACCACTGAAGTGGAAGGAGCTGTGCTACTGGCAGAGAGCCCAAGAGAATAAAAGGGCAGGACTGCACCTGCCTTCATTTCTTCAGCCCCCACACTCTAACCACGCTCTTTCCCATATGTCCCCAGAGACTCTCCAGATCCTGAAGGGAGTGGTACATAGAAGCCAGATGGCCTTGCCTCTCACCTTCTGCTTTGTCCATTCCTCGCTGGACTCTTTGACTCAACACAAATAATCCTAATTACCATTGCTATTTTCAGCTTGAGGACAGATATTCTTTAATTGGTAGGGCATTCTTAGCACACAAATAAGGGAGGGAGAGAGTGGGGGAGGGAGGAAGGGAGAGGGAGGAAAGGGAAGGGAGGAGGAGGGAGGGGTGAGGGAGGGAGGGAGGGAGGGGAAGAAGGAGAGAGAAGAATGTTGAAATATCCCCAAACATTAAGTTTTCAGCAGTGAGCGCTTCAATTTCGTGCGGGGGAGTCTGAACTTGGCCTGAAGGGAAAAGCATCAGAGCATGCCATCAAAATAACTAGGTCAATTTTCAGCTTCTTCTTGGAAGGCTTTCTGCTCCTCCTCTCCCTTTCCTGCCGGGCCCTCAGCCTGTCCATGCCAGCCACCTTCATTTCAGATAACTGCCTCTTTCAGCCTCCAGCTCAAAGTCCAAAGGCCCCCGGGATTAAACAAATCGCCCACCCACTTTGAACCAAAGAATACAGTCCTGCTCCGTCTATTTGGGCATCTGGAATTAGTGACACCTATCGTGTGCAAGCACTAAACCACCTGGCAGAGGATGAAATTTTATGTGATACCTGCTGGCGTTCTGGGCTTGGTCCACTGGCTGCATGAGCGCATGCCTTGGACCCAAGAATTGTTACATTTTATGCTGTACCTAGGGACATAGTTTCAGGCTTATGTCAGTGGGAAAAGACCTGATTTATCAGGCTTGTAAAAATAAAAGCAAACAATAAAACCAAAAATGAGCCCAAAGTATCAGGTTTAAGAAACCCAAGAGCCCTCAAAAAATAAAATAAAAAAAGCAAACCAATGTCAGGAAAGATTTTTTTCAACTACGCCTTCCCAGAAAATGGCATCCAGCTTCTAGATAAGACTGGTGTGAGTGAAGACATCTAATACAGATGTTCTCATAGTTCTTTGACTATTTGTTTGCACATCTCTTTCTACCTCTAAACACCAACCTGTCTAAGAGATAGAGCTTGTTTTACTCATGTTATATACTCAAGATGCAGCAGAATGCCCCACACATAGTCAGTGCTTAATCAGTTGATTGATTCCTCAACCTTTCCTTGCATACTATTTTCTAAGTCGGCCCTCAAAGTCTCCCATCGGTCTGACCCCATGACCTGGGCGAGTACACACATACCCAGAACATAGAGTTGCCTCTTCCCCGACCTAGGAACTTTTTCTTCTATGTCAACTAACACTCAGACAATCAGTTGGCTGGTATTACAAACCATGTGGGAACTGTGTCCTAATAATTAAGTTAAAACCCTCCTTCACTTTCAACTATGACTTTTTGAAGACAATATCTAGCCTTATTATCTTACTCATTGGTTGGCATTACAAGCTACTGAATTCAGCTCTCTCTACCATAGTGTCCTATATATAATAGAGGCTTATAAACACTTGTTAAATAAAACCTGGTTTCACTAAAGAGACAACCCACTTCCAATATCAATGAAAGGAGTTGTTAATTAAGTGTTTCTCTGTGTTATATTTACATGTCAAACAAGCCAATGATGATTCCCACACAAATTCTTCGCAATGAAAAAAATAAATAAGGACCAATAAGGGGTAAATCACATTGAAAATAATATCTCCAACATCAACAACTTCCCAAAACATGGGTATTTCTGAACTATAGTAAAATAAACATTTACTCCTAGTTAAAGGACTTGGGTATAAATTTCTTACAATAAGAAAAAGGATTCTAACTTGACCTACAGTCTGTCAGGGATGACTTCTTGAATCACTGAAGTTTTGGGGTTTCTTTGTTAGAAGTCAAAGTTTAGCAAAGACTTAAAATGGTATTTCAAAGGCCTTTAGGTTAAGAGAATGGCTGGGAGTCAAGCTGAGCCATTGAAAAGAAGTAATAAGAGCTAGATAGAGCAGTGAGTAGAGATAGAACAAAAGCAAGGTCAGACAGAGGAAGCTAGAGCATCATGGGAAATGTCTACAAAATGGAAAAGTTAGGTGAGGCGGCTTCCAATATTCTCTCAGTTCACAAACATGTGGCCACACTGCTGCCGTCATGTGCTCTATGCTCTTCTGCCAGGACATGCCTCTCCCTTTGTTTGCTCTGGAAACATCTGCCACAAAGTCAAACCACAACAGAGTAGAATATGACAGTGACTTAAGACAATCCTTTTGAAGTAAATCTAAACTTTTCAGAATATGAGAAATTATTAGAAAATGGCACCTAGCAACCTAAAAGCTTTTAGACCAAATTTTTAAAAGATATATGGTTCTGAGGGGGGAAAAATATAGAAATGATAAAAGCATCCTTTTTCTCAAGACGGCTCTATCTAACAGGATTTTTATGTCTGCATGGTGCTAAGTAATAACACAGGGAAATGGAACCATCATTTATTGACTTGCAAGCTATCTCACACAACCACTGTCCACATCATTACTGTCTTCTATTATGCCCTTAACTTGTAGGCCTATTAGTTCATAGCAAGTATATCTGGAGGAAAATGTGCCAATAATTTTCTGGAGGTTTTATGAGAATATTTAATCTTCCTGAGATAAATAGTATCTTTCCTAGTTTACTGCTGAAGAAATTTCTCAAAGTATGTGACAGTACTAGGATTTGAATTCTGATTCTCATAATCCCAGACTCTCATGTATAATACTAAGTCAGTAGGTCCAAGATTTAGAAATTCCACAGACCAGTAAAATTTCAAAAATATTTTGGAAGTCAACATAAGATCGCCAACTTTTCATTTTTCTAAGTAAGTACATTGAACACACACACAGAGAACTGTCACCATCATTTTATAAAAGAGCATTTTAACCCCCAAAAGAGTGAATAAAGTGAGTTTTAGAAATGACTTGCTACATGTCCTTAACTTTGATTACATTGCCTCAGATGGGGAAATTTTAATCAGATGCTGAAAACTTCAGCTCAGCACTGAACTTCTGAGGACTTGGACTTGGGAGTCACTGCAGAAAACCAGGGAACCTATTCATGGTATGAGAGCAATTACCTTTAGAAGGCAGTTAGGACCGAGAAACAAGATGGCGGCATAGGGTAGACACCGTATATGCAGCTGTGAACAACTATTTCAGAAAAACCACGAAAAGAACACACGGACACCACTCGCACCCACAGGACGGCTGGCTGAGTGAAAATCCTACAACTAGAGAAGAGTCTGAGACTCAGAGCAGCAGCGGAAGCAAAGTACAGAGGTACGGAGGCGCGCGCAC
>PVJC01037661.1:0-17095 GCA_004026665.1 Murina feae
CCCCCCCCCCCCCGCCTCCCCACCTGGATCAGCCTCCATCGGCACCCCGTGCCCTCGCTGCAGCAGGGCGCTGTGTTTGTTTGATAAGTGGCTGAACAGTCCGGTCACTTAGCAAGTGTATCGTTCTCCACCCGAGGAAATGGCAATCTCTCCTGGGGTCCCCTGGCGGAGGGCCCGCACCCTGCACACTGCCCCCAGCACCCCCTCGAGCCCTGCGCTCACCTTGCGTCACCACCTTGCCGAAGACGGGCAGGGAGTCGAGCGTGGAGCAGTTCCAGCGCCGGTTCCGGAACTGGTACTGGCACTCCTCAATGGCGAGCTGGGCGCCGCGGCGCACCGAGTCCATCACCTCCAGGTTCCGTTTGCACATCTGCACCTGCCGCTGGATCAGGCCCTTGAGCTTCTCACAGGTCTCCTCCTCCGAGATGCTCCCCACCGAGGACAGCTTGGCCAGGTACCTGGGGAAAGGGTGGTGGGGGTGGAATGAGATGCAGAGCCCCCCTCTCCCTCCACTCCCAGGATGAGGCCATGCCCAGCCCAGGTCTCTGGGAACCAACTTCTCCCACCCTGGGGCCTGGTTGCCAGCCTTTGCTGGATCCAGTGACAGGCCCTCTGGCCCAGCTCTTGGGGCCGGAGGCAGGAAGTGCTGTCTCCCATGACAAGGCCTCCGCCTCAAGCTGGGTAAAGCAGGCAGAGCCCCCATGGGACTGGGGTGGTCCCAGCCTCTGGGCCCCCACCCCTTCCTGCTGAGATGCCTGCTAGCTGGGAGTCACGGTCTGCTCTGGTGTCTCTCTGTCCCACCCCCATGGACCCCACCTTCTGGCTGCAAATCCAAGATCCTCACTGCCCACCACATCCAGGGTCACAAGATGGAGACCAGCATCAGTGCTGCAGCACGTGGGGATGGGGCAGTGAAGGCAGCCAGGGTGGGGGCGGCCAGAACACAGGCTAAGATGGTGATGTGCCCAAGGTGACACAGACAGCAAGTGCCATAGCCGAGCCTCAAACCCCTTCAAACCCCACGGCCTTCCTCTTGTCTGTCCTCCTCCTGAGGGGCCTAGGAAGTTCTGTCTCATCTAATGACAGACACTTTATGATCTTGACCAGGAAGCAAGGGGTCCAGGAGCAAGACACAAACACACTCACGAGGAAGGGAAAAGGCCCTGTGAGGAGGAAGTGATCCTTCTCTCAAGGGAAGGAGGAGTGCATTCACTGAGCACCTACTAAGTGTCGGTTATGTTTCAGAGAGGCAAAGCGACTGGCTCAAGGTTACCTGGTTTGTAGGGATGGACCTGATGGGAGCCCAGGTGTGAATGTCCGCAGGACTTGTGCTATAACTGCTGCCCTTCAGCCCACCGCCCACCCCAGGTGTCCCTGCCACATAGTAGGTGTACAAGTAGCAGTCTAATGATGGGAGGAGACCTGGTGGAGACTCTGGAAAGCCCCCTCTCCTCTCCCTGCCTCCCTTTCCCACCTCCTCAGTGAGAGATCCATCTTCTCACCCCCGAGGCAGGGCGGCCTGGGGTGCCTGTTGGGTTCTTGGGGGAGCAGCAGGGCACAGAGAACCACAGATTTAAGGAACATGCTCAGACAGGGGGTCTGGTTCAGACCCTCATTTTATAGGTGAGCACAGAGAGGGAAATGAGCCTTCCCACGGCCTCCCAGGAGGAAACTCTGACCCTGGCTGCACGCTCAGCCTCAGCCACACAGACCTGGGGCTCAGAGCAAGAGAGCCAGTGCCCTCCCGCCACCACCTCTACGGGGAGCCCTTGGCCAGCAAACCCGGTCGGGGGCGCTTGCTGGGGTGGAGGTGAAGATGCTGTTGCATCCTACAAGGGAAGCCGCGAGTTTCTTGTCCAAAGAAGATTTAAGAGGGGAAGGTGACCATTTTGGGGATTCATTTTCCCACCTGTAATGCGGGGAAGATACCACGGAACCTGGCTAAGCCAAGAACTATTGTCCAAGGCAAAAGGGATCTTGTATGTGGAAGATGGTCTGACGCGAGCCTGAGGCAACAGAGCAGGAACTCAACAACCATTTGCTGAACGAAGGAGCGAACTGCTGAGTGGTGACCACATCGGGAGGTACACAGAAAGCCGCCCTGTTCCAATACGGGACATGTTTAGGATGATGATAATTAAAAGAGTGAAATTTTTTGGTGTGTTAATCCTCACCTGAGGATATTTTTCCCCATTGATTTTTAGAGGAGAATGGAAGGGACGGTGAGGGGGGAGAGAGAGATACAGAGAAAGAGAGCGAGAGAGCACAACACGGATGTTAGAGGGATACATCCATTGCTTGCCCCTGAGCCTGCAAGCCAGGTATGTGTCCTTGACTGGGCATTGAACCTGAGACCCTTTGGTGTGTGGGCCGACGCACTAACCACTGTGCCTGCTGGCCGGGGCAAAAAAAGTCAACTTTTAAGGCACTAGTGAGGGGGCTAAGTACTTTACTTACATTATTGCATTTAGCCTCTCGACAAGACAATAAACTCATTTCACAGAGGAGGACTCTGGGGCACAGACAGGTCAAGCAATTCGCCTTATGTGCAAAATCACAGGTAGTGAGAGGTGGAGCCAGGGCTCGAACCTGGTTTTGCCTGATTTCAAAACCGTTGGCGGACACATTGTGGCTCAAGGACTAGAACCGACAGCAGCGGGCAGAAGCTGCTGGGAGCTGGACTCGTTCACCAGCCGAGGTGCAGTCAGCGCGGCCCCCGTCCGGGAGGTGTGCGAGCAGCAGCTGGATTCTATTTGCCAGGCATGTGGGTTGGACCAAGGTGATGGTTTTCAAACCTGGCTGTGCATTGAAACATTTGCGGGTTTGCTGAAAGCGCAGGTGCCTGGGCCCCACTCCAGGTGGGCATCTGTGCTTTTAACACGTTCCCAGGAGCAGCTGGAGGCCAGGCTGGCACTGGCCTGCAGAGCACTGTAGGGGAAGCTCCTGGGTAAGCACTGGGGGTGCTTCCTTTGCAGCCGGAGGGAGATGTGGCTCTGGGACCCACTTGCCTCCTCTCTGCAGCCCCGGCTGTGGGGCCTGACTGGGTCTGGTTTTTTTAATCTGGAAGTGGAGATAATGGCTCCTGTCCCAGAGGGCTGCTGCATCTGGTTCTGTGCTGGGCACACTGTTGGTGCGCAGTGACTGTGAGGATCTCTCCCTTTCCTGGCAGCACGGGCGAGAGGGAGGTGGGTGGTCTCGGCTGAGGCAGTCCAACTCCCCTTGCCTCCTTGGGCCCTGTCCTCTCTATCAGGTCCTGCCTGGCGGATGCACAGACTGGCAGTGTCCTGGCAGACGCTGAGTCTCTGAGGACACAGGGAGGGAAGATGGCTGAGGGGCAGGGAGAGGATGCATCTGGAAGGCGAGGGGACCACTTGGCTCCTCAGTGCAGCCTGCGTGCCCCCCTGCCTCTGCCAGCTGAGGGAAGGGGTCCCCTGTGCAGCTAGTCCATCTGGCACTCTTGGCCTGCAGGGGGCGCCAAGAGTCCGGCTACTGGCTGTGGGCCAGGTCCGGGTTTGTGAGGCCAGGGGTGAGGGGACAAGAGGTTGGGCCTCTAGTTGGATTCTTTCCTGCTCAGACCCAGGGCTGACCTCTTGGAGAAGGTGGGGGTCCCTATGTCCTCGGTGACACGGGGGCCAGAGTTGGCTTGTCCCCATCTCAACCTGTGCTCCCCCTGCATGGAGCCAGGGGCTAGGTTGGACTGCTGGGTCCTGGCTTCTGGTGAAGGGAGGTTCAAGGCCAGGGGATGTCTAGGCAGGGGGAGCAGGATAGGGAGTCCTGGCTGAGCCACCAACCCCCCTGTGTGACCTTGGGCAAGTCCCCACCCCTCTCGGAGGCTGTCTCCTCGTGGGTACAATAAGCCGGTGTGTCTGTGTGGCCATCCCCACTGTCAGAGTCGGCAGTTCTCCTTCTACGGACGGGGATGGGAGGTCCAAGCCTGGAAGGCCTCCTGGTAGATGGAGGTTCTGCCGGTGAACGGGACATGAGAGGGACTGGAGAGGCCTCGTGCTCCCTCCCCTAGGCTCAGGGCTCCACGAGGGGAGATGGGCTGAAATAACAGTAGCAGGGATTTAGGGGTGAGCTGCTAGGCTGCCAGGGCCGTGAGTCACTGGGACAGCTTCCAGGAAGAAGCTGAGAAACCTCTTCCGTTGAGGAGTGTCCCTGCCCCCATGGCTGGCACCAATGCCCACCACCCCTGCCTTTATCTGGCCCAGCAGCTGTCCCCTTCCATGCCACAGGAGGCACAGCCCCACCCCCGCCCAGGCTCTCCCTGAGCCCAGGGTCTTGCCTGGGAAGCACTGGGTGCCGGAGCTGGAAATGGAGTTGGAAATGAGGTGGAGAGAGTTAGGACCCTGGGCATCGCCGGCCATCCCCTGCATTTCTTTCTGGTTCTGATATCCTTAGGGTGCCTGGCTTCATTTTACCAGATGAGCAAACTGAGGCCTGAAGAGGTGTGGTGACTTAAAGTCACACAGCTAGCGAATGGCGAAGTTTGGAATACAAACCCAGCTCTGCCTGGGACCTCTCTGTTCCCCGTCCCCCGGTTGTGGGTCTGCCCCGTTGACAGCTGCAGGGAGGTGATGCCACCCTCAGTGTCACGTCCAACCCGGGATCTCCTCAGCGCCTAGCACAGGGTGCAGCACACAGAAAGCGTTGAATTAAAACGCGCAGCTGCACAGAGGGCTCTGTCTTGACCAGGCCCCTCTGCTCACCTCCTGGCACAGGGCTCAGGGGAGGTAAGAATGGGGTGTGTGGGGCTGAGGGACCGCAATGGAGACAGCTTTTGCCTTGCAGTTTGCTGAGAGCTTGGAGACCCTGAGGGGCCCACCTGGTCCTGGGGACCTCAAGAAACCCCTCTGTGCACCTTAAGGCAGCTCAACCTTTCCCCCAGAGACACCCATGCCACTTGCTGACCCTGGAGCTGGGCTCAAATGTCGACTGCACAAGCCGTTTCTGGGGGAGACAGAGAGCCCGGGCATGATCAGTCTTGGCTGCTGCTGGGCTGGGCTGGCCTGCGGAGGGCCTTGACCATCCCTGCTTCCTCTCCGGTCCTAGCTGCATTGCCCCAGTTTAGGCTTCTTCCTGCCACTGCTGAGTACAGGCTTAGCAATTTGCCACCTGCTGCCCCGGCCACCCAGGACTCTAGCCACAGCCGTGCCATCGATCAGGTTACCCCACCACCCCAGGCTGCCCTGGTGGCTGCTGTCAGCCAGCTCGTGCCCCATCTTCTCAAACAGGGGCTGCAGGTTCCTTCAGGCCCTTCCCAGAAGGCCCTCCCCACACCCGCCCGGCCCGTGCCTGCAGCCTGCAAGGCTGGAGGGCCCTGGCCCTGCCAGGGAGATCAGATCCTCTCGGCCACCTGCTGTTTTCATTAGAAACTAAAATTAGCTGGGCTTGTCCCAAGCTTTTCCAGGTTTGCTTGCTTTTTAAAAAAAATATACACATTCCTGGAGGAAAATCCGCACCTCTCGGACTCCTCCCCGGCTCTGACTCTGCGTGTCCAGAGGAGAGGAGACGGGAAATAGCTGGGGCGTTTGGGAGGCCAAGCAGATCAGTGTCATGGGTCCTGGCCCTGCGGGTGTTCAGGTGGGGGCTGGGACGCTGGCCCAGGCCTCTCTGCCCCCTCCCTCTGGCCTCCCTGCCTGCTTGGGCCACATTTAGAGCCTCCTCAGGAGCGGTCCTGCCTGCAACACCAGCACCAGCAAGGAGGAGGGCCACGTGGGAGGCAGGAGGAGCCCGAAGGAAGCCGTGTGCTTGCTGGACAGCGAGCCACCTTGGGAGACGAGGGCCGATGAGAGCAACAGTGACACACAGCCCGTCCAGAGCTGTGACCTCCATCACACCCCCAACTGTTCAGAGCTTGGAACGTTTTTGAACCCAGGGTCCTAGCATCCTGCTGGCCTCTCCCCCATGGCGCCCCGTCCCTGACACTCTTATCCCTCAGCGTGATAGGCAGTGTGGCACATTGTGCAAGAGAGATGGCCAGATGGGGTCACACCCCATCTCTCAACACCTGAGGCAAGCTGGTGAACATCGCCGAGCCTTAGTGTCTTCATCTACAGAACGGGGGGAACAGTAGTGCTTATCTTGGGAGGCTCAAATGAATTGCATTCACAGAGTAGGCACTCTTCCCCCGCTGGCAGCACGATTATGTTATCATCATTACTAGAGGCCCAGCACGTGAAATCACGCGAGACCCCGGTCTCTTGGTCATTACGGCATTACAGTCAATGGCTTTTTATAATATAGGTTAGAATGTTTACTCTCCTTGTGATCATCAGCTCCATCTCAAAGCCTCTTCGTAGCTGGACCCCCTGACCAGTTCTGCTCACTGGTTTCCTCTGCTTGGCCCCGTCAGTGCTCTCAGTCCTGGTTCCTGACAACTCTTTTTTCAGCTGAACATACGTAGGGGAAGACACTCTCCCATCGGGAAGAGTGGGTCGCTTCAGCCTCGGTCCCAACTGCAGGCTTTGGACGGAAACTCCAGACGGAGCATGTAGAGTTGGGGAACCTGTTTTCCCAGTGTTTCTGGGCCATCAGATGGATGCTTCAGGGCCCGGGAGTATGAGTGATGAGGTGGGGGTAATGGTGCTGTTAGGAGCCGGGGACACTGGGGTGAGGAGGGAGCTCAGGTGTGCCCGGGGCATTTGGAAATGGCTTGTAGGACTAGATGACAGGAAGAGAGGCACCTGAAATCCCTGTCACCTGTGCTCTTCAAACAACAGTCACATGCTTTCATGCATCCTTATCGCATCCATGTACGGGTGTCCAGGTGGGTATTATCCCTCCTTCCATTTTACAGATTAGAAAACAGAGGCTCAGAGACAGGTGTTCAAGGCCATGCAGCCAGTCAGGGTGGTCAGGCAGGACTTGAAAATAGGTCACTCTGGCTCCTAAGCCTGGGCCAGCCGGTCAGGGTCCAGAGGTGGCCCAGGTACAAGGGCATGGTGATTTGGCACCAGTGACTAGAGGATGTGGCTCCATCTTCCACTGACAAGCCTTTCCAGAGCCCACAGCAAAGGTGTGTTGCTGCTCAGGAGTGAGGAGGGAGGGAGATGTCTTGGTGGGTGTGTGGCTGCCTGGACAGCATCTGGGACTGTGGTCTCTGCAGCTTGTGGGGCCAAGAAAGAAGCTGCTGCCACTGGCCTGAAACCCCTGGAGGGGCAACCAGTGAGGGGGGCGGGCCTTGGAAAGACTCCCAGTGGTCATGGGGTAGTGAGTGCTGCCCATTTTAGCATAACCAGAGTCCTTAATGCCCAGGACTGTTCTCTTGGCTCTGAGCGCATGTCCTCAGTTGTGGAGAGATGACAGCCTCCTCTGGAGTGCAAGTCCCCACTCCTGTACCTCAGGGCACTACCCCCCTCTTCTGGTCTCTTGGGACTCCTAGCTCCCTTTTCTCCTATCCACAGAAGATTCAGCACCCCCATTTCCTGTCTCTTGGTTTCCCAGTTTCCATTACTCCCATTAACCTGGTGTCCTAGCTCCTCACATTTCATTCCTGAGGGCTCTGTGGCCCCCCACTTCCTGTTTGAGAGATGACCCCACTCCCCCATTTCCCTCTCACAGTATTTTTTTTCCCAGGGGAGCTGGTGGCTGACTCAGGGCTAGGAAGTGGCCACTCAGACTTGAGCCTGGATGACCCAGGGCTGTGCCAGAAGGTACGAATTTTCCTTCTCTCCCTGGGGCAGGGGTGTTTGGGGGTGGGGTGAGTGGGTGTCAAACTGAGGGCACTGTTGACCTTGCTTGGCTCCTAATTTGCCAGCAGAGAGCTTCTCCCTTGCAAAGACCTGCCCAGCCCTTGTCCGGAGTGCCTTCCTCGCCCTTGTAGCCACTGTCCCCCCTGGTTCCACCGAGGGAGCCTGGGAGTGGGGAGTGGGGATGGGTGAAACCCCAGCTGAGCTGCCCAGCGCCAGCCTCCTGGAGTAAAGCCTGTACCCTGGCGTCTCCAGGTCTCTAGTGAGTTCCTTGGCCTTCATGGACCCTTTTAAAGGCCCAAATGCTGGGAGACTCTGTGGCCAAACCCTAATCCCCACCCCAATGGGCAGATGGGAAAACCGTGGTTCCTTTCTTGCCCCAGTTGTGCACCACCTGCTACCCCTGGACACGACGAGCGGAGGTGGTGACTGGCCAGGGGTGTGGGGCTGCAGGGAAGGTCCTGGGAAGACAGGAGACCTGGGCTGGAGTTCCCGCGATACCACTAATGTGCTGTGTCCCCAAGTGCCATGCACAGAGCCTGATGGGTGGATGGAGTGGGTCTCGAAAAATTACTGCTTGCCGTGAGGGGATGGGGCACAGCAGGCCCTCCCCTGCGTAGAGGCTCAGTGTCCGGGGAGGGGGCTCAGCGCACCATCTCTGAGAGCCCCCTCACTCTGATGGCTGTGATTCTGTCCCCACTGCCTGGGGTGCCAGCACCGCAGGGCACCTTGATCAAGAGGAGTGCCCAGCGGTCTCCAGCTCTCAGGGCAGAGCTCCTCGGACCCGGTCCTATGTGATGGGACTTGTGAGCAGAGAGAGAAACAGGGTCTGAAAGGACCATTCAGAATCACAGCAGAAAAGAGGCCCCTCTGGTCTCATCAGCAACTTCCTGCTGCTTCTAATGGGCCTCTGCACCGCTCCCTCCTGAGCTACGAGCTGTCAGGAGGCTCTTCCCCCAGGACACATGCCTCCCTCTTTCCTCCCCCTCCCCCTCTTCTTCTCTGACCAGGTCCCCTCCACTGCGGGGGTTCTGACTTGGCCAGGGAACTCTTAAAGATCCATTTCAAGTTTTCCAGGAGATGGGGGGAGGCCGAGAGGGGTTTGGATGGGGAAGGGGAGCTGGTGGGGTCATGGCAGGGAGCGAGCCTTCTCTTGGGTTTGGCTGAGTCACAGAAGAGGCAGTTCGGGACTCAGAGATAAAAACCTGGCAACTCCTGTGGAAATCTGGACAGCAACCACGGGTCGCAGCATGGCCTTCCAGCAGAGTTTGCCGAGCAAAGCAGCGGAGGCTCTCGCAAGCGCAAGCGTGTTTGGAGTGGGGGTGACTGGGGGGCCAGTGGCGTGCAGCTGTCACCCTCATTGGTGGTTCCCTGGCCGACGCTGTGCCAGGTTGGCTCAGGCCAAGCCTTTCTTCCCAGAGGGAGGAACGAGAAGAGGAGGCTTGGTGCAAATGCTCAGCTTTCCAAACGCACCCACGGGGCCCGAGTTGGGCGAGTTTCAACAGGTTTGGGGAGCACCGTCTTGTCAGATGCTTGCTGAGTTGCTCAATTGCTAATCCAGGGTTGAGGGAAGAAAGTCAAGCCATAGCAGACAGCTGGGTTGTGACTGCCGCCTGAGAAAACCCCAGGGGCAGAGCCTGGTCCCGGGGGCCCTGCTGTGGAGGGCGAGGGGGAGACCCGGGCGAGCCTGGCACTGAGAGGTGTGCCCTAGCTGGGGAGCTGAGGCCCGAGCAGCAGATCTGCTGGGTGACAGCCACACTTCCTGACACCCGCTTTGGCACATCTTAGCATCACCTGAGGCTCAGGCAAGTGGAGCGGAACCTCCCTCCTTGAGGTCTCTGAAGACAGGGCACCATCTGACCACAACTGAAAGCGCTCTGGGGGGAACAAGCCCTTCTTTCCTTCACCCATCAAGTGTCGGACGCGTGTCAGGTGCTCCGAGGGCGCCTGGTGGTGCTTATGCCACGCCTAGGCCCCCAGATGTTTATAACCTCGCGGGAGCAGCCGCCGCACCGCTGGCTGGTAGCTGTAGATGCTACGGAGTAGTTGAGGGGATGGGGGCAGGGATGGGGGCAGGAGAGCAGAACGTGTGAGAGTCAGTCAAGGGGAAGTCCTGCTTCTGACTTGCAGGGTGTCCTTGGGGGAGTCACTGCACCTCTGGCCTCCAAAGTGGGACTGAAAAGAATACAGTCTCCTTCCTCTGAACAAGGCAGGGGAAAAGGCGATGGGACCCCAATAGGGTCACGCGTGTGAAAGTGATTTGTCAACCCCTGATTCTCAACCAGGGGTGATCTTGCTCTGCTGGAGACAGTGGGCAATGCCTGGAGACATTTTTGGTTGTCATCTGAGGGGGTTCCTACCGGCTTCTGAGTGGGTAGAGGCCGGGGATGGTGCTGAATATCCTATAATGCACAGGACAGGCTCTCAATATCAACGGGGTGACTTGAGAAATCCTAGTGTCAATTGTAAAGGGCTGTGGGTGTGTTAATGATGGTGACTCAATGCCCAGAGCCCCGAGGAGAGGCTCTGGGGGGACAGGCCTTTACTATTTAGAAGGGAGAGAGGTATCCTTTCCCGAGGGAGACTCGGGGAGACAGGCCACATCTTTACCTGTGGGGGTGGCACTGACATCTGGGCTGGTTCTGTGCACACCTGGCCCAGCGAGCTGCGCCCGAGTGCCAGGCCTCCCTCTGCCCATGGCCAAAGGAATCGCACAGCCCGCCGGGCAAGCAGATGCACGGGAGCTTGGCTGGGAGGTGCGCACCTGTGGGAAGTCAGATCCAGTTGAGCCACGTGATGCCTCCCCCAGCGGCACCCAACGGCTGTCCCAGCCACGACTCCTCCGGCCAGCAGGACTTGCCTGTGAGCCAGGCTGGGCCTCCCTCCCTCTCTGAGGCTCTTGCAGGGGCCCTGGTCGAAGAACAGGCAGGTGGCAGCCTAAAGTCCCACCGCGGTGTCCTGTGCAACATCACAGGACCGGGACAGAATAGTCTGGGGTAAACAGGGCTTGGGAGCAGTAGCCTGAAGGCCTGTTGTCTCCATTGTCCCTGTAAACAAGGACAGGACTCCCATCTCATTGATAGCAGCCCTCAGCTTCCAGCAGCAGCCATGCCATTGCCTTTGGTGTGCCTGGCGCTGTGCTCAGATGCTGCATGCGTGGCCTCTCTCTTGCCTCACAACCCCCCCCAAGAGTGGGTGCCATTTTGCAGATGAGGAACCTGAGGCTCAGAGAAGTCGAGTAAGCTGTCCAAGGTCACTCAGCTGGTCAGTGGCAGAACCGGGATGGAGCTGTGGGCTACCTGTCGTCTCAGAGACCCAGTTCTGAGCCACTCTGCTGGACTGTCTTTGAGTGCAGCCCGGGCTCCCTGCCCTTGCCTAGCAGGTCTCTGCTGGGACCCCGGCTCAGGGCACCACTGCTTTCCTCCAGTAAACCCACAATAGTGAACCTCAGCTCGTCTGTTCTCTGACTCTTCCAGTACTTCCACTTAGGGTTCAGTCCTCTGCTGAGGACTGCAGCCCAGAGGATGGCAGAGACCCATCCAAGGCCCCCAACATGTGGGGCAAAGCAGGGACTGGAACCCCAGTGTCCCAACTCCCAGCACAGCCCTGTTGCTCAGGAGGAACACTCAGAGAGACATTTCTGAGCCCAAGTCCGTGGCAGAGTCCAGGCCATCCACCGATGGACTGTTTCCATCCGTCCGTCCCTCCCTCCCTCAGTGGTGGGAGCTGCCACAAGCTGTCAGCTCACTCCGGGTGCCAGACACAAGCCTAATCAACAGCTTCCAGCCTCTCTGGGCTTGCCCAGGCCCAGGCTGCGGAGCTCCCCGCTCCAGGCTTCCTCCTGTTCAACAGCTGCACACGGCGGGACCCCTGGCCTCTCTGCCAGGCCCTCGGAGACAACAGACAGCACCGCTCCTGCACCAGCCGGCCAGCCGCCCGGGACTGACGCCCGGCCCCAGGTACTAGGAGGGGGGCGGACAGCCAGGCCTTGCCCCTCTGACAGCCACCTCCACCACGGCTCACACTTGAAGGACGATGCCAGCCACCATGCCTGCCTGCCTGAAGCTTTTCCTTCTAGAAGCAGCTTTTGTATCAGCTCCTTCTGCCGTCGACAAGCTAGGTGACTGGGCAACTACCTCCGTGATCCCCAATTTTCTCATCTGTGAAATGGGACTCAGATGTTTCAGGGTTGAGAGAGTACAGTGGGAGCTATTGTAATTATTATTCTTATTGTCACGATTCTAACCTCCAGGCCAAGTGCCCCACTCTGTGACTGCTCTGGCTCACACTGAACCCTTTCCTCGGCCAGCAACAGCACGTACACTGCCCCACCCATTCGTGGTTTTTCCTGTATCTTGTCTTTCTCCCTAGATCCCAAGCTCCTAGAAGTCCGGCGATGGAGGGTGACCCAGTCTTGAATGTGCCCAGAGGTCTCTTCTCCATCATAGCCTCTCTGGTTGGGTTCAGTCCCGGGGATCCCCCACTCCTTCTGCCTGAGACCCTTGCAGAGACCCTTGGCTCAAGGCCCGAAGTCCAGGGCGGAGCAGGCGTGTGAGCAGGGTCATCCAGAGACTGCTCCGTGGCAACCGGAACCACCACCGTTGCAGAGAACAGGTTTGCCAGCCTTGCTTCTCTCTCTACGCTGCCCTCCTCACCCCGCCCCCCATGGCGCCAGCACCAGAACCGAGCTGTTGGAATTCCCCATGGTTCTCTCGACCCAAGGCTGGGGCTGGGATTTTGGGCTTTGGTGTGACACCACCTGGGACACACTGGTTCAACCCTAGAACGGCTCCAGAGAAGGGGGTATGACACTGCCTGGGAGTCAGAGCACCTGGCTCAGTTCCTACCTCCTGGAGCCTCAATTTTCTCATCTGTAAATTGAGCCCAAACGCTAGATGCTCTTCAAGGACTTTCCACGGTGGTTGTCATTCTTTTCCCCGAAGGCCTGGGTCAGACCCTGGGATTCCACTTCTCTTTCTGCCCTTTCGTGACTAGGCTGGGTGGTCAGACCCCGTCCTCACTCCTCCTGATGCGCATGCTCACTGTGGAGACCCAGCTCTGAACCAATGTTTTCAAGAGTCAGCTCTGGGGACCCCAGGCTCCCCCAAGTCCAAGTCAGCTCCCCACCTCAACTCTGTGATTCATACCCACTCAGAAGGCTGGTGTGCAGGGGGGCTGTGGGAGGACATGGTTTCTGTACACTGTGCCACTACCCCTGAAGTGTTAATCAAATTAAAGCTCCAAGAAAAACAAAAGCTCTGCAGCCACTTTAGACGGCCTCAGCGTCCTCGCTCCCAACAGCTGGGAGAATTCCACATCACCTCTGTGCCCCAAGCCCTGGGTGGCTCGGACCCCAACGAACACTCTTCCAGCCTGCAGGGCCTGGACTGGCCGCAATGACCTCATAGCAACAGCCATTGCACGCTGGGGGCAATTTCACGGGAGATATTTGTTCTCTGGTCTTGATGCAGAGAGAATTTTTTCCTCTCCCGCTGTCTCCATGGAAACCCCAGCTACACTGTTGGCTAACCCCCTTCCCACCTCATGCTTTTCAGATCAATATTGGAGCCTGGCTCCCCACTGGCTGCCCACAGAAGATGGGGGCAGCGCTCTGGGCCAGGGTTAAGCCTGAAGCCTGGGGAGTAGTCGCTGAGGGGGATGGAGGAGTCGGGGTCCTCTTGCTTCCCTGTGGACTCAGCTCAGCCGGGCTCATCTCTTTAGACACCCCGCACCTCCCAGCCAACCTCCGTCCCTTCACTGGGAGTCGGGCCTCCGCAGGACACCAGCCGTCACCAGCCCTCCCTCCTCAGGCTAGACACCGAGAAGTAGAGGGCTGCTGTCGTCCTCAGAGGCTCCCCGTTGTTCCTTCCTGCCCCGGGGAGAACCAAAGCGGCCCTGTGTCCCGGTCCCTTGGTCCCTTCTCTCCGTCCGTCCCCGGCTCCCGCCCCCCGAACAGGAACAGGTCTCTGCACGCCTCCAGCCCAGCCCGCAGCGCGGCGCGCGGAGCTCGGTCCTGGGCGTCTCAGGATTAACCTGCTCCTGGGACCCGGAGCCCCTCCCGGGGGTGGACTTCCTCGGGGACCTGTCAGCTCGGCGCGGGCTGCACCCCGCGCCCGACAACCCCATCCCGGGGTCCGCCCCGCGCCCGCACCCCGCGCGCTCTCCGGCGCCCCACGCCGCCTCTGGGTGCGGACACCGCTGCCGCCACCCCTGTCGCCTCCGGGCTGGGAGCGGAGCGGGCAGGAGGGGTGCCCCGAGGGCGGCGGGCGGAGGAGAGCGCGAGCCAGCCTCGCGCCCCGCGGCCGAGACACCTGCCGGGCGCCCCGCCCCGCCGCCCCCCGCCCGGCGCAGCCCGGTCCCCGTCGGACTTACAGCCAGTTGCTCGCGGCGGCCGAGAAGACGGCGAAGACGAGGAGGCGCAGCGACCGCAGGCAGGAGCGGGGACTCATGGTGCCGCCGCGGGCGCCCGACCCTGGGCAGCGGCTGCGGCCGCGGGGGGCCTCCCGTCGGGGCGGCAGGTGGGCACCCCACGGGCGGCCGGGGGTGCGGCGCCGGGCGCGGGCCGGGGCGCGCGGCGGGGCTCTGCCTCCGTGCCTGCCGGCAGCCCTGCCCGCTGCTGCGCCCGCTGCCCGGCGCGGACCAGACTGTCAGCGCCGCCCCAGAGCCGGGATGCGGCGGCGGCGGCGGTGGAGGCGGGCGGGCGGCCGGGGGGGCGGGCCGGGGGCGGGCCGAGGATGGGGTTACCTGGGCGGGCCCAGCGGCCCGGGACACCCCCCGGGGGCGGGCCGGAGCGGCGGCGGTAGCGGCCGCCCTGGCCCGCGGGACTGGGCTTCTCCGGGGTCCTCCTCGGCCCGGCGCCCGGCAGGACGGGGGCCCCGAGCGCTCGCCGGGACGCCTGGCTGCGCGCCGCCCAGCCCGCCCGAGGAGAGGCGCGGCGACCCGGCTGCCCGGTCCCCGCCCGCGCCTGGGGGACAGCGGGCACAGCTCCCCCAGCCCGTCGCTGCGGGCACTGCAGGGCCGCCCTCGCCGCCCCGCCTTGCCCCCCCTCCCCACCCGCGGCGCCTCGGAGCCCGACCCGGCCCGACCGTATCGGACGGACCGGAGCGCTGCTGCCACTCGCACGCACCCAGCGGCATGCGCTCCGGCCGCACGCCCGAAAGTTCGGGGTCGCCGCGCCTCCCCTCGCCAGGCCCCCCCTTGTCTCCCGGCCAGCGCGTCCTCTGGCCCAGCCCCTCCCTGGCGCTCACCTCCCTCAGCCTTCCGGGAGCTGGACGTGGCCTCCCGGGCTTGGGCAGCTCGGGACAGTGGCCCGAGACTGCGGGAATCTGAAACCTGCATTCTGGCTAGCCTACGAGCTGGGCGCGCCCTCAGCAACAGGGTCCTGGAGCAATCCCTCACCTCTCTGGGCCTCCGTTTTCTCATCCAAGAAATAAACATAAGACCCAGGGGTTGTGAGGGTGGAAGGAGCGTAAGGAAGGTCTTTTTAAATTTTATTATGATTGTTAGCACTCATCAAGTCGTGCTTTGCGTTTTTTTGCTTTCGGGGCGCTTATTTTATTTACCCTTCCCAGGCCAACAGACGCGGGCCCTAGCTCAGCGCCTGCAGAGTAGGTGGCTGCCGTGTTTATGGAATGAATGATTGAAATGGAATGGGCTACCGCTTGTGCCTTGGTAGCATGGAGTGTTCAATTCCACACCAGAACAACTGGTAAGCCTTATTTGCCCATCCTCAGGTAACCAATGACCAGGTCCCTGATCTGATTCTGTGTCCCTCCTCACCTTGCCTCCGGCTGAGTCCTACATCTGCTCAGACCTGGAGGGACCTCTTGTCTAAATGGAGAAACTAAGGCCCAGAGAGGGGCGTGGAGGTGCCCCACCTCACTGGGGCTTGGGGACAGAGCCATAAACCAGGCCCACGCCCTTCCCCCTCGGCCGGGGGCTCCTCACTGTTTTAGGAGCAAGTGGTTTGATCCCATGTGGATGGTTACGTTTGGGTGCTGGGATGGTGCTCTCCACTCCCGGAGTCCCTGGGCGCAGCACGGAGGAGGGGCTCAGTAAACACTCGGTGTTGAGAGTGGGCAGAAGGTGGCAGGGATTTGTGGGGCTGAGCAAGAGTACAGATGGAGGCTCACATACCATATGTCTAAATATTTGCAAGTTATAAATCAAGCTAACAAAATGTGAAATAAAATATGTTCTATTCTCCTCCCTTGACAAGCACACTTTCATAACACCCTGAAGACCAGCTCTGAGTGTGGCATTCCCAGACTCCTCAGACCCTGCACTGGAGAATAGTGGAGCGGGAAGAAGGGCCCCCCACCCCTCCGCTCTGCCTTCAGCCTGCTCTGCAAGGGGCCTGTGCACACACATGTGGACACCTCAGCCTGCACATGCTAGCTCTGTCTACACCGCACCTGCCCCCGAGAGCTGCCCAGGGCTGAGCGTCTTAGTGGTGCAGTGTGGCCTCAGGGGATAAATCTTCAGGTCTCTGTGGAAAAGACCCATCCAGGTCCTGGCCACCTGGGAAGGCAAATCCCAGGGTCCTGGGTACCCAGAGTATGGTCTGCAGGAGGGGGCATAGGCTCCAGGTGGGCGCATCCCTTCAGCCCCATGGTGTTTCCTGTGATGAGAGCTTAGCTGGAGGAGGGTCAGATGCGAGGTCCCAGGGCAGGGGCCACTCCCACTGAAGGGTGATACTAAATTACTGAACTGTTTTGAGCCAATGTGTTTGCTTCCTGGCATCTCTCTGTGGTATGGTGGGTAATAATACTGGTAATGATTTAAATGGCAATAGGCAGCTACTTTAGGGTGGCCATACAATTTCCTCCCAAACCAGGACATTCCCACGCGTGATGGGAGGCTCTGACTGGTAGATTTGCTGGGCTATCAGGCACGAAGCAGGACCGTGCCTGGCAAACGAGGACGCCAGGCGGTGTTCTAAGTGCTGTACGTGCTGCCCCTCATTCACAACTCACAATAAACACATCACGGAAAAAGGCACGGTTATTCCCCACATTTACGGACGAGAAAAGGAAGTGAATGACTTGCCCAAGGAAAGTGGTGGACCCCAGACTCCAGAGCCATGTCCTCAGCCCCCATGCTGCCCTGTGCCTGGGGCTCAGGTGTTTGGGCTTGAGCCTGTCTCCCACAGCAGGTGCCCCCTGACTTTTGGGGAGCTGCTGGACACCCAGTGCCTGTATCCATCAGCTGAGGACAACGTTACCTGCCTCGCCTTCTCCAGAGGTGGTTGGGAGACACACATGAAGCCGTGGGTCTGAGTCCTGGGAGCTGGAGTGAGTGGAGCCAGCGAGGGAGGGCGGGAACCGAGGCCCAGGGCCAGAGGCCCACCCTGATCTCGATCAGGAGGAGGAGGAGGAGGAGGAGGAGGAGGAGGAGGAGGAGGA
>PVJC01037662.1:0-17095 GCA_004026665.1 Murina feae
TAAAAATGTTTAATGTGACTTTAGTTATAGAAAGCAAAGACTGGAAACAATCAACAGAGGAGAAGTTAAATAAAAAATGTGCCTGTATTTCATGGAATAGTTTATAGGGGGCTTTTCAGAAGAATGAGGCAGTTTATACCCACTGAAAGGAATGAACCCAGGAAATCCGTTAAGTGAAAAAACCAAGACCCAGAATAGCATAAGCAAGGTGCTCCCATTTCTGTGTATTTTTAAAAGGGGACAATAAAAGACCACCCTTGGACCTGCATAAAATACATCCAGAAAAATACTTAAAAATTTCCTAAGACACTAGTGATTATGTCCATGAAGATAAACTGGTGTCAAGAGTAAGAAAAACTTACCTTTAAATTTTATATGGCCTGAATTCCAAATGCACCAATTATTTAATTTTTAAATCTACCTTTCCTAAAATAAAAACTACTTATATTTTTCAGTTTTAATATGCAACCTAACCTTTCTGAATTAGTGAAATATGAGTCTCAGATGATCTCTGCAAAGTGAGTAACAGAGAGCTCAGCCCTGAGGACAAGAGATGAGCAGTTAATAATATTAAATAATGGAAAGGGGTAAAGAAGATACACACAGTACCCACTGGGGGAAATGCCAGTAGGATATTCCTGCTCAACTTCTAATCTACAGATTTACACCCACCAATATGCATAGAGATGTATCAGCCTCGGGCAGGAGACCTGGAAAGAGCTCCTACTTACAAGTAAGCAAACCCTGTTCCGGCTCCCAGTGTCCTCTGCAGACCCAGATCACAACCTGGATAACCTGATTCTTCTCCATTCACTGCCCTAGGAGGCTGACCCATGCAGGAGGGAACTTTCCTACATCTGACCCAGCCTATCTACAACTCTAACATCAATTGTTCCTCCTCACTCGCCTTAACCTCTCATCTGAAAAAGTGAATGCACTTTTTCCTCTGAAAATTAAATATTAAGTCCATGGTTCCCTTTCCATCCCCAACGTAAGCAGCCAAGATCTGAAACGTGCACATGAAATACTTCAGGGATAACTACACAAAAATGCACAGGCTCCAATAAGGGAAAGTTTAGTGTTGTTGACTCATTACAGGTATGGGTTAAAGGACTCCTCAACACGTTAGTGAGATGCAAAAAGAAGAAGAAAAAATCCCACTAGAACAGGAAAGGAGAAATCTATTTTGGATAAATTTACTGTGTATCTATAGTCCTTCCGTCTTCATTCCTTCTTCAATCCCCCAGCCAAGTAAGGAGGCTTAACAAACAGTAAATCTTTTTACCACATTTGGATTTTAAAACATGAAAACTATTGGCAAGAACATACCCCAGAGAAAAACTAAAAGGGAATGGATTAAAATGCCATATTTGCAGGCCAAGTGTATTCATCTAAAGAAAGTTAGATTGGCATAATCACTGGAATAAAACCTATTCCTAATTTGAAAGGCACATGTGCCAGCATGGCTCCTTGAATTAGATGCTCTAAATATTAAATGCCAGGCCCTCCATATTTGACGGAATCTGTCTCTACTCATCGTTTTTGGAAAAAACTTGTCTCCCGCGCTTTGGTATAAAAAGCGATATGACGAGTTTACTCGTTTCCCGCAAAAAATGTGTTAAAAGGGTGTATAGAGCTCCAGGATTAGAGGCATGGTCTGGTTATGGCCTTAGCAGATCCCACATTCTTGAAGACAGTTTTCCTTTTTGTATTTAATAAATGTGACTCAACAAAATTCTTAAGGGATTTAATTTTTATCTCTCTCATACAAGCTTGGGGGGAAAACAAACATCAAAACACATTTTCTCAGGGAAGAGAAGGTGCAGAGTGCTAAGAACAATCTACAAATCAGAACTAAGTTCAAGTTCTGATGCTGCTACCAGAGTAGACTAAAGTCATTTGATTTCCCTGGTCTATCGTGTGTGTGTGTGTGTGTGTGTGTGTGTGTGTTGGGAAGGAATATGCATAAGACTAGTAATAAGTGACATTAGGGTACTCTAAGGACAGAAATTTGAAGACAGCAAGAGATAAAGCTTTAAAAAAGGTCTTTTCCTTTCAAATGGATGCCTTGCATATTTTACTAATGGTTCAGGGCTTACTCACAAACTCAGTAGCATAAGAGAGACTATAAACCCTGTCTAAACTGGCCCCACCTACTTCCAGATCCTTCCTCAGGCCACAGCCAGATCATACTCTTACCACACGCGTCTCTCAGTTCCTCAAATTCACCATGCTTCTGCTGCTTTCAAGACCTTTGCAGGGCCTGTCCCTTGGCCCAGAACATGCCTTCACCAATCCTCTGCATGATTAACTTCTGTTCATTTCTCAGAAGGATGGCAGCCCACATGTCACCTCTGGAAAACTGTCTTTGGCTGCCCCAAACGAGTTCAGTTCCCCCTGTTCATATCCTCTGAGGACCTTCTGCACATCCTTTGAAGCATCTTTCACAATTTCAATCCTGTAACCTGAAATTAGTTGCCTGACGTCTCTCCCCCACCTCCTCCCATGTTAGAATATAAGCTGCAATGGGCGGGACCCTACCACAGTGCCTGGTACACAGCATATCCTCAGAAATGTTTGAGATCCACACACATTTGGCTTAACTGGTCACTACAGAAGAAGATTAAATTTAAGGTCCAGAGCTTTAAACCTATCATTAAGCAGGGGAAATGGAAAATACTGTAGAGTAAAATAAAACCACCAGATAAACAGAGTTGGAAACCGACCAGGAGGGAGAAATCATGCCAATTAAACTTAAGTCCACTTAAGAAGGTTCTGGAGAGAGGAAAAGGCTATGATAATAGTATCCAAAATGCAAACAATTCAGTTACTAATGAATTTGTCAGAAGAGATTTAACCTAATTCAAGATCTTATATGAAATATAGTCCTAGCTGGTTTGGCTCAGTGGGTAGAGTGTAGGTCTGTGGACTGACGGGTCCTGGGTTCGCTTCTGGTCAAGGGCACATACCTGGGTTGCAGGCTCCTCCCCTGCCTGGGCCCGGGTCGGGCCTCATGCAGGAGGCAACCAATTGATGAGTTTCTCTCATTTCAATGTTTCTCTCTGTCTTTCCCTCTCTCTTCCACTCTCTCTAAAAATCAATGGAAAAATATCCTGAGGTGAGGAGGAAGGGAAGGAAGGAGAGAGGAAGGGAGGGAGGGAGGGAGGGAGATACTAGAGAGAACGATGAGGAGGAAAAAGACACGAAGAGATGTGCTTCTAATATTCAGCTATAAATTCAAGCAGTTTCATGTAATTCAGAATATCCAGCATCTTACTTTCACCTCCTTCTCCTTCATGAATTACAGTCAACGCTCCATTCAGTACCCCAAAAGGGTACCTTTTGTTTCCAAGGGTTGAACTACTAGACCCCTTTCCTCCTTCTCTGCCAAGGAGCTGACCGAGTGGAAAGAGCCCTGGCCTGGGGTCAGACCACCTACCTTGCAACCCCACCTGTCCCATCTACCAACACTGTTCCCTGGCCAATAATTTAAAGGCATGTCACTTGGGCCCCAGATGCTTCGTTATAAGGCAAGGCTCCCACTACCTGCCTCACAGACTTGCTTTCACACTCAAATGAAATGTTGAAACCATCCTATAGATGCTGCGTGAGCTACTGATTTCAGAGCTGGGGATTCTGGGCAAAGATGCTCCTTTTCTGCCCATCCAGCACACCGCCCACAGCTTCTGGTCTGGTCTTTGCAGACCTGCTCGGCTTCACGCACAACAGACCTTCTAGAAGTCCTATATGCCAGCCCATCTCCTATGGCATACTTCCTCCATGATGCTCATCATGAAAGGGGCAATAGAAGTTGGGGATCCAGCTAGTATTTTAAGAACTATTAATCATGCCATGTTAACCATGATTGCTTTATTCTGATCAAAGAAGGCACTTGCACCTGGCTGGAGCCGACCTGGAGATGCAGCCCTTCTTCCCCATTTGGAGCTGCCTGGTATCATGGAAAGATGAAGAACTATGCTGCAGAAACCAGCATCGCCAGCCCTTTGAAGATCCCCAGCCCTTTTTGCACACCTGCAGGCCTCTGCAGACCTCCAACCTGCTTACTTGTTAACTGCCCACCTGGCACTCCCTTTGGCTATCTCCCCACTGTAACCCCAGCCCTTGCATGTCACTAAGCCCTTTGAAGACCCCTAGTCCTTTTGCATATTGTAAACTGCCCTTTTGCCTACTTTTCCTTTGTACTTTTATTATATGAGCAACTGGCTAACGGTGGGGTGCAGAGCAGATTTCTGTGGCGTCATGACCTGCTCCTCTCCCATACAGCCAGCAGTATTGGAATAAACGCTCATATATGATTCAACCTGTCTCTGCTTCATGGAGCCATTGTTTGTCTGATTACAATCAGACACTTCTCAGCTAAAAACAAAGGATTCCTCACTTCACTTCAGATTTCCTTGAGGTCTATAACTATAAAAGCCAAGATTCTTGCCCCACATGCACAACCTGAGATTCATACCCCTATGCACCATGGGGGCTGGGGAGCCAGTTTGCACACCTCCCTGAGGGCAGAACCAGTATGACTGGAACGCCTAGGGGACTGGCACCAAGGAACAGGCAGCACATAAAAAATGCCAAACCACACTGGCGGGGGGAAGAAGAGATTTAGATCAGGCGCCGGCAGCCTCAAGGGTAAAGGCTTAAAGCAGAGAGGGAAGTAAGGATAGCTCCTATTTGTTTCCAGAAAAACTTTGCTGGTTACCTTTCAAACACAAATTCACTAAGGAAAATATTACTATTTTTTTAAGATGTGATGATGGTGTGGTGCTTGTAAAATCTTTATCAGAAATGCAAAATGAACTATGGGTGAAACAATGTTAAGACTAACCATGTGTTGATAATTGGTAAAGTGGGGTAGTTTGTACATTCATTCACTCTACTTGTGTGTATGTGTGCAAATTTCCATAATAAAAAGTTTAAACAAAACCACCATCATGAAAAACAACTTAACAGCAGAGGAATGTGAGTGAAGTATTCTGACAGCATGATCAAGTGCCCCTCGTTTGGGGCTGGGAGACAAGGTCACCAAGGCACTAAGTTAGTAAGCAGCTATTTCTCGACCCCCAAGGCATGAGCATCCTCATGAGAGCCCTGGCTGCAAGGGGACCCAGGTACCAAATGTAACTGTCACTGGCCATGAACTCCTTCCCGGGACTGGCGAGGTACCCCATGCTGTTCCCCACGGTTAAATGACACATTGAGGATTTAGGGTGCAGAGATCCCCACCTGGCTTTGCCCTGTGAGAAAATTCAGGTTAGCCATAAAAGACAACATGGACAGGAGAGAAAGTATCCTTGGAAAGGGGCTCCTGAGGCAGAAAGAAGAAAGAGGGATGGGAAAGACCCCAAGTATCAATTCCGCCATTCGGAGCTGCATGCCTTGCTGAAGGGGAGCCTGCTGTTTCAAGCTGCCATGCCTTTGTCCACACAGTTCCTTCTTCCTGGCGTGCCCTTCATTCACATCCTCTTGGGGGAATAAAAACCTACACGTCCTCCAACATTCTGTCATCTGTGAAATGTTCAGTGACCGCCGAGCCAAGCATAGTCATTTCACTGCCACTTCTTCCTGAGCCAGTGCCCCCTCCACTGACCTTCCCCTGCTCTGCAAGGTGGGGTGACCTCCACACATCGCATTTCCCAGTTCTCAGGAGTCAGCTAAGTTCCAAATGTACTGGCCAATGACAGGTACTGCCGAGAGCCTGGAGGGTGGGAGAAGGGGGTGTTTCTCCCCTTTCTTCTCCACCTCCTCAGCATTCCTGTGCCAAGGCCCACCATTGGTCCACCTTTCTCTGGATGACCCCTGTCCCTGGGCTCTGATAACACCACTCCTCCCTCTGCCAGCTAGAGGGGGTGTAGGACTGGTGTTCTGCTGTTTTGAACCACCTGGATGCCTCACTGCACCGCCCAGTGAGTTGTATTCTCAGCAAATCCACCCTGGGACAACCAAGTCTCTGGATTAAGCTCTCCCTCCCACTCCACATGATTTCTGTTTTCCTGTGTGAACCCTGACTGGTCAACTGACCATCTTCCTTCAACCATAGTCACTGCGTTCCCATCTGTCTCTCCTACCCGCCTCTGAGCACCTGCACAGCAGGCCCAAGGTCTTTTTAGGCTTGGGGTGCCCTTTGTCCAGGGCAGGGCACTCAGTTTACCATTCATACCTTGCCTTGCTCCTACAAGGGCATCTGAAGCACATAGCTGGTGCTTCGTACGTGTCCAAAAACTGCTGAGTTAAATGAACAGCAAGGAAACTTCATCATCCATGAAGGTCAGAGAAAACCCACAGGAAGAGAAAACACTCAGAAACATCTATAAGGGACAGAAGAACAATCCTTCTGAAGGGAAAGTGATTATAAGGATGTGCTTACTAGTCAAGACTCAGGAGCACATGCCCATATCACAGGGCAAGGACTTAGGACTATGCATTTTATAAACAAACCAACAAACAGTGCTGTATTTGGAACTCCTACAAGGAATTCCATGGAACCTCGCAGCTGCAAGTAGCTAAGGACAGAGGATCCTAGAGCCAAGCTGCCAAATCCTAGTCCCAGCACCTACCAGTGGGATGATCCGGGCAGGTTAACATCTCTACCTCGACTCTCTCAGCCTGTAAGGTTGCAAAACTGTGCCCCGTGCTTTTATTTGAAGGGCTAACTCAAACCCTGCACACTGGCTTCATTAGTCACTACCTGTGGCACAGCTGTAGGGATCTCAAATTCACTGTCCCACAGAGAAGTGAGTAAGCATGTGACAGTCGCTAGAGGGGAGAAGCCACAGGGACAGGTGATGCCCAAGACAAACCAGAGGGTCTGTCTGTGCCTTTTCTGAGACTCTCTTTCAAAGGTCTTTCAAAGCTCAGACGCTAAACCACTCACCTGCCGGCCAAATGCCAGCTGTCAGTTTGCAATCCCTGACCTCTAAATAGGCCTCATCGGTGAAATGAGGAGAAAACCAGGACCCCAAAAGGGTACGTGTTTGTTGCCTGGCCCCACAGACACCAAGAGACAAAAAGCCCCTTTCTTCTAGTGCTATTTCACGCTCATAAGGAAAAGGGAAATGAAACAAGAGGGCTGGCAGCATGTGGCCGGATACGGAGGCACCTGAGGCACACAGGCAAAGATGGCCTTCGGAAAGGGAGAAATCAGCAAGTTGGTGGTAGAAGGGCAGAAAAAATGAAAGCAAACTGGGAGCGGCTTGAGGAAGAAGAGGAGGTGACATCCTGAGAAGACAGACCCCAAAAAGCCCACTAAAGAGAGGACACTTGCTTTGTTTCATGAAGAAGAGGAAAGGAAGAAGATGGACAAGAAGTAAATCCAGAATCATTGGGAAAGGATGCTGAATGCCTCCTGAGGGCTTTCGTAAGTCACGTCCTTTCTCCCCAGCACCTGAGAAGTGAGATACCATGGTCCTTGTATAGAAAAGAAGGCATGGTGGCCCTGGAGTCAGTAAATTGTCACTTGATTGCAGAGTGAGGAAGGAGAAGAACTGAGATTTTCAAAAATCCTATGGGTTTGTTTGTATTTATAAAATACAGGATGCCCAGTTAAATTTGCACTTCAGATACACAATGAATAATTTTTAGTGTACGTATGTCTGTTCCATGCAACATTTGGGACATACATATGCTAAAAAATAAATGTTTATCTGAAATTTAAATACAGCTCCTCAGCCTGTGTTTTTATTTACTGAATCTGGTAATCCTATCTGGTTTCCAAGTCTCTCTCCATTATACCAAGTTCTCTCAAAGAACCCTGGTGTGGAAAAAAAAAAAAACAAAACAGAAAGAAGTTAACTGAATAAATTAAAAGGAAGAATAATTCACGCAGATAGCCTAATGGAGAATGCTACTCTGCAACACATAAAGTTAAAAGCTTAAAAACAAAATAGGTGCACAGTGAAGCCCAGAGGAATTTAAGAACTAGAGAACATACACTGGACTTAGGAAAAGCACTGCCTGCTTGCAGGTACCACTGACCCAGAGCCGCAAGACTGTGGGCTAAGTAAGAACCAACCAAAGAAAAAGAGTTTAATGGGGCCCTGACCAGTTTGGGTCAGTGGATAGAGCATCGGCCTACAGACTCAAAGGTCCCAGGTTCGATTCCAGTCAAGGGCGTGTACCTTGGTTGCAAACACATCCCCGGTGGTAGGTGTGCAGGAGGCAGCTGATCGATGTTTCTCTCTCATCAATGTTTCTAACTCTCTATCCCTCTCCCTTCCTCTCTGTAAAAAGTCAATAAAATATATTTTTTTAAAAAGAGAGTTTAATGGGAAGGCACTCAAGGAAAGTTTGGAGGAAGGCAGCAAGAAACCAGACTCCTCATAGTCTTGGCTAGAGCCTCATCTCCCTGGTAGGCAGATGGGCAGCCAAAGAGCTAAGGGCATTCTCGGGTTCAAGGTAGCTTACTTCACCTTTACAATGCCAGCTGAGTCCCTGATTTACACAAACTGTCTTCCTTCCCCCCTTTCATCAAACCAAAAGCCTTCACACCAGGACAACAAAACCACAACACACTCCTAGTGAGAAGCATGTTCTTTCAACCCTCAAGAGTCCCCAGGCTACCCTTCCCATCACTAGAGAAGTCCAGAGCCAAGAAGAAGAAAAGGGGTCACACCCAGCTGGTATGGCTCCATGGCTGAGCACTAAACTATGAACCAGGATATGATGGTTCGATTCCCAGTCAGGGCACATGCCTGGGGTGTGGGGCTCGAGCCCCAACAGGGGGTGTGCAGGAGGCAGCCAATCCATGATTCCCTCTCATCATTGATGTTTCCATCTCTCCCTTCCTCTCTCTGAAATCAATAAAAACATTTTTTAAGCTGTCACTTGAGGAGTCCACTGGCAAACAGACCTGGCTCACAAGTGGGACTGTGCTCCTGTCACTGGGGTACTGGAAGGCACTCCTGCAAAAGTCAGCCAATTTCAAAGATGTTCACGTTTTGGTTTCTCTAGACCAGCAGTTAAGCAGAAGTGGTATTTGTGTTCTCAGCCACCCAAGTCCACCCCTTCTGGAATCCACACCCCCATGCAACAGTGTCAAAAGTCACATGACAGAGAAGTGGGCTTTGACTGGCTGCTGCCCACAGTGCGAAAGACAGGAAACTGGGAAAAGGCACACACTGGCTCTTTTTTTTTCCCCAAGAAATAATGGGAAGAGCCCTGAAACCAACCCACAAGGGGGAAAAAATGGATCTTTTAGGAAGCACGTTTGCCTCCTGCTGTCCTATTACTTTTACAGGGTCACACAGGCTGGTTCAATCCTGACTCACCAAACCCTCGGACGTCGGCGGAGTTCCCAGGCATCCCCAAGTGCCAGAGAATGCAGGGCCTGAGCAGGGCTGCAGAGCTGCCCAGCCTGAGGTCTCTGGAGAACTTGGTGCTTGCTGCCTCCACCGCCCCCTCTCAGCTTTCTAGATCTTATTTTGCTGCCATCATCTTATAGGATAATCAAGAACAATTTTGATTTTAACATACATTTTGAAGAGTAATAGAAAGGGTTGGTTAGTGACAATCTTTAATATCATTTCTTACAGAGTAATTCGCAACCAAAATACTTTGATGTGCATTGTCTCATTAGATACCCTTAACACCAGTGGGATAGAGACAAGACTGGTATTAACCCTAAAGACTGTTAGTGGTTTGTTTGTTTTTTTAATGTGTTTATTGATTTTAAAGACAGAAGAAGGCAGAGAGGGAGGGGAAAGAGAGGGAGAGAGAAACATCGATGTGAGAGAAAAACGTCTATCAGTTGCTTCTGGTACCTGTCCTGACTAGGGATCGAACCTACAACCTAGGTATGTGCCCTGACTGGGAATCACACCAGCAACCTTTCAATGCTCCAACCAAGTGAGCCACTTGGCCAGGACAAAACTGTAGTTTTAACAGGGTAAGTCTGCTGAGGCTTAAAGACCCTGATTACAATATAACTTGGCTGGTAAGGTAGCCAGAACTTAATTCCCTGGAGGCTATGTTCCATAGGCCCCGTGCCTGCTGCTGTGCCACACTCCTCTCACACTCACACTGTCCCAATGTCCACCATCAACACTGAGGGGAGGGGTGGGGCTACTGGGGGCAGAGGCTAAAACTGAACAACTCCACAGGCTCCAGTGCAGTGGAATATTGCACAGCAATAAAAAAGAACTACTTCTACATGCAACAACATGGGTTCTGTGTAATATTAATAAATGTATGAACTAGGATAACTAATCAAAGAATGTAGACACACACAAAAACACATTCTCTATGAAGCCACTTCTATGAGGTACAAAAATAAGCAAAATGAAATCTACAGTGATAGAAGTCAGAACAAAGTTACTTTTGGGGAGATAATGCCTGAAACAGAGCACAAGGCAGTTTGGGGGGAAGGGGGTTGCTGGTGACAACATGTATATCGACAGGGGTGATGATTCCATTCATTTGTCAATTCATTTGTCAAATATGGCACACTTTTCAATAAATGAGCGCATGCAAAGCTTATGAACTTGACTGATTGTTATGCTCTGTCAGAAGAGTTTATGAATAGTCAACCTGGGAACTTCCCAAAATAAATTCTTCAAACTTCATTGAGCAGCTACTGGTTAAGGCTGTGGAAAAATGCAAAAAAAAAGCCTTCTGATGGCAGGCTTTTTACATTCCAGGCACCAGGCAAGGTAGCATCGACCCAGCCTATGTCCAAATCCAGTCCTACACTTATGGAAACTGACAGGCTACTGAGACTTCTACCCCTCATTGCTTCACCTGTGATGTGGAGACAGCAAATGGTTGTGACAAAGAAATGAATCCCTAAACACAACGTGTTTAGATCCCTACCAGGTACACAACAAGACTGTAGTATGTAGCCATCATTATCCTGGAAGTAAGACACATCATCTTATGGATGATATAAGACAAAGTCTCTGTCTTCAAATAGTTTAGAAGGAAAACATCTGCAGTAAGCAGCCAGAGTGGATCATTACACAGCCTCTACACTCCATTGCTCCTCTGCCCCCGTCCCCTCCTCCCCTCCTCCCCTCCTCTGTAGTCAGCCCCTGGATGGAGCCTGGTCCCTGGTCTCCTCCCCATTTTATTTATTTCCCACATTCAGGTCCTACCTGAGTCAAGGAGGCATGCCCCCTCCTGCCACGACCCCCACCCCCACCTTCCTCTAGATTAACTTCAACTTATCCTTCAGGTGTTAGCCTGATGACCACCTCAGGAAAGAAAGAGCCCTTGCTGACTATGATCCCAGCTCCTCAGATGCAGTCTCATCCCAGTTCTCACCTGTGGCATTCTGTCTGGCATACAGCAGGTGACCAACACATGTTTTGAAAAAATCCACTATTACTATGCAGGTTGGACTACTTTTAAACAGTGATTATAACATAAGTAGTCCAAAGAAACTGGCTCCAGACTGGGAGCTAGAGGCTGTGCTACAAGCATTGGGGGCAACCTACTGGGCTTCACTAGGCAGGGAGGGGCAGGGGTGGAAGAGACCAAGGCCCAGTACTGGAGGAAGACAAAGCCAGCTTGGGGCGCACAGGCTGTCCCCCAGGCACTGAAGGCACCCTGCCCATCATTGTTTCTTTTCGGAGGCAGGGAGCCTGCTGCCCTGGAAACTGTCCCTGGGGCCTGGCATCCTGAGAATTTGCAGTGGTAATAGGGCAGCCATGACTCTCACTAAAGGAACAGAACAGTGGAGAAGCAACTAAGAGGAAAATGCCCGCCCACAATATAAAGATAAAACTGCTCATCAATTAATTTCTATTCCACCTTCCCACAGGCTGTGTAGCCTCATGCTTAAGCACTGAGGCCAGTTACGGGTTCAAATTCTAGCCACAAGTTACATAACTCTCCAGGCCTAAATTTACAAGATTGTATTAATGGGTAACACCAGTAACACAGGATGGTGGAGAGATTACATAAGAAGATAGATGCGAGCACCTCCCAACAGAACCTATCCCACAGTAGGCACTGGGTACACACTGCTGTTATCACAGCAACACAAAATAATGTGGGAGTGGAGCAATGCTGGTAAAGAAGTATTCTTCACTTCTTCAAGCTTTTCTTTTCTCCAAACTTTCTTAAATTAAGGTCTATTCAAAATGCTATAGAGGAAATTAAATGCTTACAACACATTTCTTAAAACACACACACACGACCATTAGATATTCAGTGTTAGGGCTGAAGTCCTTTCTCTCTCCAGGAGGACAAGTCCTCACTGTGCATTATTTCTCTCAGTGTTCTGCACATCTGGGTACTTACTCTAAATGCAAATTAGAAAGGAAAGAAAAAAAAATATATATATAAAACCAGGGCTGGGGTGCCATACATGTGTGCGAAGACAGCAAAGAACCAAATGCGTAATAGCCAAAAAGCAGTAAAAAAAATTAAGTTGGAGCAAGGTAACAAAAGTACTTTAATTAAAATGCTTTGGATACAAATTCCTAACGTTTAACACCAGAGCGCTAAAAAGCAGGTAGCTGCTTCTGTAGAGCAGAGAAGAAAAACATTAAACCAGTAGGGGTATAGGTTACCAGGGGCTGGAGGTAGTGGGAAAGGAAGAGATACTGTTGAATCAAGACAGAGGTTCTGGTTGGGATGATGAAAAACTTCTGGAACTGGATAGTGGTGATGGTTGCCCAACACTGTGAAAGTACTTAATGCTACTAAATTGTATACTTAAAAATGGTTAAAATGGTCATTTTATTTGCGTATACTTCACCACAATTTTTTAAATCACACACAAAAAAGTCACTGGCCCTATTCTCTGGGACCTAAGGTACTTCTCGATAATCAGCTACATGCATTCAAGTTTCAAAAAGATGTGAAATAGTTCATATACTTTCCAAAACCCATGGCACCTTACCAAGTAGTGATTTGAACCTAACTAAAAATCCAAACCTCTATGTTATGGCGTATACACTTAAAAGTGTACTCTTTGGTTAGCTGGGACATTTCAATTATCTAGCCAATTTCCCCCCTGAAATGTTAGTGTTTCTATAATCAGGAGCTACTAAATGAGGCAGCAACACAATGTTTTGACTTTCAGCAAACGCCTTTGTTTAGATAAATTAAGGCCTGTCCAACGAAGAACCGAAAAACAACAACAAAAAACCTCAATAGAAGTTATTATCTGAGTTGATATGTTAGGACAACTGGAAAAAAAGAATCACCACTTACATGCAAACAATACCATGAACCTAGAAGCTCTTTCTATAGTTAAACAGCAAATAAATTATTTTTCTCTCACGATTACTCTAGCCCTTCTACTTCAGTCTCTGAACGCTGGTAACACTGAAGACTCAGTTCACTTACGACAGCAACACATGAAGTGCTTAATGTGGGCACAAGATTTCTAGGAACTCACTTCAGCTCACCCTCCACGTTGCTCTCATTCTTTCACTTTCCTCTTTCCTTCTATGGAAAACTTTTTTGAATTATGACCTATGTCTGGCTGAATATCTCAACTCTGCTCTGCGGCACGAGTGGCCTCATTTGATCCCAAGTGCCCTGAGATGCTCTGGAGGGCATTAACCAGATCACTCCGGCCACACACCTGGCACCGAAGGCTGATTTGATCTGGAACAGATGCGCGGAAGATTACCCTGTCAATCAACAGTGCTTTAAATCTCTCTCTCTCTCTCCCTCTCTCCCTCTCTCTCTCTTGCATTTAAAATTGCCCATAAACTAGTATCTCTATTTTAAACATAAGAAGTCTTTGCTTTCACAGATTGAAGACTTAAGAAAATGTTGGCCCATGCCATAATATTCTGTGAAAGGAAAGTGCATGGGGACAGAAAGAGAGGAAAAGCCACCCAGATCATTTCAATCTGCAGGCAGATGTAAATCATGACATTAAAACATCAATGGCCTGTCTTTTCATCCCTCACCACATAAAAAAGAAAATTAAAAACAAACAAAAGCCTCCCAGGCCACCTCGACACAGACAAATTGAGCAATAGCTCTCCCTATCTCTGCCTTACAAAACAAACTACAAGCTCATTAAACTGAGTGAATATGATACATTGTTTTCCTTGAAGATATTCATAAAGCAGATGAACCTCATCCCAGAAGGGGGAAGGTAACAGCCCTCCCCGGGCTCCCCTCCGGGAGCATGCCTGAACTTCCCTTCTTGCTTCCACTTATCTGTGGGTTATCTCTGGACTTCATGACTCTCACGGCTGGAGAATGCTGGAGAGGGGAGGCTGTTCCCTCTCTTCTGCATTCCCTGCAGCACCCAGCCAGGGCCACGCTGAATGGAAGTCGAGTGCAGTCCTTGGCAGGCTGCTGGAGAAGCCCTCACATTCCTTCCAAATATTTCGGAGTATCTGGCACACAGTCAGCCCTTTGTAAGTACCTGTAGGTTGAATCCTGCCTATTTCAGGCTGTATTTATCACATACCAATTCGTGCCTTACTGAGGAGGCAAGGGGAGGGGGAGAAAAAAAATCACAGAAAATTTCCCAGCATTAAACCATGTATTATAATAAATTTTAATCACTAAACTACCTCCCTCCTCTCCCCCCCCCCCCGCCCATGCATAAGATCTAAGAAATAACAAGAATGAGTGAGTTAAACGTAAATAAACATCAATCAAACTATTAACCCTCTGTTTTAACATTCTCCTCCCTAGAAAAGAACACCTATACAAAGTGAGTTTGCAACGTACTGGTATGAACACTGGGATAAAATTCACAGTTGTGAGCTTGACAGCCATAAAAAAAAAAAAAAAAGTTGACAACCTTGGGGAAGTAAGAAGAATCTGCAAGTTAACACCACTCCAAGATCCTGACGATTAGAAATACCTTCCAGAGCATTCGTTTCCCTGTCAAGAAAATTTCAACCACCAGCAAGCAGGAACACACGGAACCTGCGAACAGTCACTTCCCAGGCTTTGACAATGATGCAATCGATCTAAAAGCAACTGCATTGTAATCGAAAACAAAGAGCAACACCTTAGCTAAGAGGGGAAAAGTATGGGAGAGAACAAGGAAGATGATTGTTAGTTACTCCTCTGCTCCTCCAGGTTGGAGTTTTTTAAAAGCTCAGATTAGCATTTCTAGCTGAAACTGCAGTTAGCTCTGCGAGGCCTGATTTAAGGAAGAAAAAATAAAAACCATGCATGTACACTGTATGCAACGAAACTACAGCAATCTACCACACTCCACTCTGCAAGCCACAGGTGGACATCCACGAGGACTCAGCAAGTCTCCTGATCTTATTTGCAGATACTCCCTCAAATGGAGCGTAGGCACTGTTACATTCCCTCTACCACAGTTCATAATTGTATCCCAGAGGCGGCTGTGGGGCATTTCAACATTAAAAAAAAAAAAATCCTAAGAAATGCCTGGAGTGATCTGTCACCACGGCAAAACTGAAGTGGCAAATCTTAACTCGTTCAACAGAGCCACTTCTTCCCCTAAGCAAGGGGGGTGGGGAAGCTTTTTGCTGCCAAGGGCCGTCGGGATATGTATAATGTCATTCACTGCCAATACAAAATTATCAAAATTAGCCTGCTGTATTTGGTCAAACATTTCGTTAACTCGCCCCAATGCCGTGGCAGGGCCAGGCCAAATGATTTTGTGAGCCTTATATAGCTTTACTCAGAAACCCTTAGAAAGGTGAACCTGAAATGTATCGCCAGCATCTAGACAAGCCTCTGGGTCTATGCTACAAGGTAGCCTACAACACCACCCATGGTTAGAAGGCAGGAGGGGCTTGGGGCACACGCTGATTTCACTGGTCCCCCAAAGTATACAGTGTATCCTATCTACTCATCCATCCAATCTGTTCAGCCAACCAACTATGGAGAAGATGGTGCTTCCTTGCTGCTGTTGAGGACACATGCATGAGAGTGACTCTATGAACACAGGTCAGGAGACAGTATCAGCACCCTCACCCCAGTAAAAAAGAAAAAAAGAAAAAAAAAAAAAAAGAACAAAAACACCTCATCACCCCGTGCCTCTGGAGTCAACCCAAATACTCTACCACACCCAGGCACTGAGGAATGGGAGTGAATGGACACAAAACCCAGTGTGTGGCTGGCAAAGAGACAGTGCTAGTGTACACTGTGGGGGCGGGAGGAGGCAGTACAGCCTACTTGGATTTCCCAGGTAAATGGGAGGGGAGAAGTAGGAAGAACTGTCAGGGCACAAGGTACATCCTAAAGAAGCCAGAGACACCTGCCACAATTAATTCCAGGAACTAGCCGTGAAGCCCAGCAAGAGCTTCCAATGAGAGGGGTGCATCTGTGAAGGAAGCACAGCCAGATCATACAGAGTCTGGTACCCCTCCAGAATGGCTACTGGGATCCAGAGGGCAATGGGGAGCCCCTGAAAATTTAAAGCAAGCAATGCCTGCTTCAGATTTTTGCTTTAGACCAGTCTCTTTGGTCTTGAACAAGAGTTACCACAAACCAGATACTGGTGATTCTCTCAACTATCCCCCAAACCCAGCAAAATAAATGAGAACACTGTGAAGGAGTGTCCCCACCTACTATAAGGTTTCGTGTTTTTTGCAACCGAAGACAGACAGATTATATGAAACACACAGAAGGAACCTACAAATGTGAAGAACTTTAACTGCGGAAGAAATCCAAGAACAGCCTCTCTTTAGGAAGAGTGAACCTGCATACAATTGGACCTATCAGGTCATACTTTTTTCAAAGTTGAGTCTAAAGCAGGGTGTTTCTATAAAAATCTAAGGATTTTTTCAAACAAGAAAAAAGACATACAATATACCTTTTTATAATAGCAACGTTGATCTCCTATCTTCAGAGATTCTGCCAAAATGAAGTCTTAAAAATGGAAAATGGTTTATTGGGCTTCCAGAATAAGTAATCTAAAAATCCCAAATATTAACTATATGGTGGGCTTTTTCTGGTTAATGAAATCATTACACTGTTGATGTTCAAAATAGCCAGGTTTTTCTAATCATGCCATACACCAACATGTTTTTCTATTGTAACTTCCAAATACCTTTGTATTCCGTAAACTTCTATAATGAAGAACTAATTTTATGGTTAGAAAGATATTTAAATACTAGTGACTTATAATAGGACTAGTGGCCCAGTGCACGAAAGTTGTGCGGGGGGGGGGGGGGGG
>PVJC01037663.1:0-17092 GCA_004026665.1 Murina feae
ATGGGCCCCACTAGTGTGGCTCAGAGGTTGATCATCAACCTATGAACCAGGAGGTCATGATTCAATTTCCAGTCAGGGCACATACCTGGGTTGTGGGCTCAATTCCCAGTAGGGACATGGAGACGGCAGCCAATCGATGTTTCTATCTCTCTATTTCTCCCCCTCTCCCTTCCTCTCTCTAAAAATCAATAAAAAATATTTTAAAAATAAAAGGAAATGAGTTATCAAGCCATGAAAAGACATGGAGAAATCTTAAATGTATTTTGCTAAGTGAAAGAAGCCCATATGCAAAGACTACATACTGTATGATTCCAACAAGATGACATTCTGGAAAAGGCAAAACTATGGAGACAATAAAAAGATCAGTGATTCTCAGGGTTGTGGTGGGGGAAAGAAATGAATAGGCAGTGAAAACTATTCTATATGATACTACAATGGTCATTATACATTTGCCAAAGCCTACAGAATGTGCAACACCAAGAGTGAAGAACCCTGATGTAAACAATGGACTTGGATGATAGAGATGTGTTAATGTAGGTCCGTTAATTATAACCAATATACCATTCTGGTTGGGTATGTTAATAGTGGGGGACGCTATTGGGGGTAAAAGGGTCTATGGAAAACCTCTGTACTTTCTGCTCAATTTTTTGTGTGTGTGAACCTAAAACTGTCTAAAAAATAAAGTTTAAAGGAGAAGAAGGACGTGGAGATGAAAATGACACTTTACCTCCATGGTCTTCCTCCCAGTCAAATTGTGGGGAAAAACATCAGACAAATCCCAATGTACAAACAGTTTATAAAATACCTGACTAGTATCTTATATAATAAAGAGCTAATATGCTAATTAAACTGAACAGCAGAACGACCATCAGGAAAATCTTCCAGACGAAGCCAGGCCTACGAAGGCCAAGGCAGCAGCCCAGGCGGGTGTGAAGGTGGAGGCAGCTGGTGCTGTGAGGGTCTACCCTTGCATGAATTTTGTGCTTCAGGCCTCTAGTGTCTAAGAAACTGTCACCACCAAGAGGAGCCTAAGGAGACATGACATCTAAATGTAATATGGCATTGTGGATGGGGTCCTGGAACAGGAAATAAAAGGATATTAGGTTAAAAAAAATTTTAAGGAAATCTGAATCATGGTAATAATTTAGTTAATAATAATGTTCAATATTGGTTTACTAATTGTAACAAATGTACGTTACTTTCTTTGCAATCTTTCTGTAAATCTAAAAATATTCTAAAAATAAATTCAGTTTTTTTTTTTAATATATTTTATTGGTTTTTTTACAGAGAGGAAGGGAGAGGGACAGAGAGCTAGAAACATTGATGAGAGAGAAACATCGATCAGCTGCCTCCTGCACACCTCCCACTGGGGATGTGGCCGCAACCAAGGTACATGCACTTGACAAGAATCAAACCTGGGACCCTTCAGTCCGCAGGTCAACGCTCTATCCACCGAGCCAAACCGGTCAGGGCTAAATTCAGTTTTTAAAAGGTAATGTACACACTTGTGTGGTTTTTACCCTATAATGTGTGTCTTTGCCTTTAGAAATGATGTGTCCGTGCAAGCACAGTAGGCAAAGCATGGCACACCTGTGTCCAGTGAGAGTTTGAAGTAGGCTGCAACTCTCACTGATCAACAATCACCTCTCCTTATTAGGCATCCTGTGATTTCAACATCCATTGTTATACTATTTGTGTTTATTGTGGCCTAACCATTTACACGCTATTCCTTAAAATTCTGTGTTGGACAGAAGAAGGATGTGGTATACAATCTTAGTCTGCTCTGGCTGCCATAACAAAATACCATAGACTGAGTGACTTAAACAGCAGACATGTCTTTCTCACAGTTGTGAAGGCTGGCACTCCAAGATCAAGGTGCAGGCAGGTAGGTTTCATTCTAAGACCTCTTTTCTGGTGGTGGGCAGCCTCCATCTTGTTGCACGCTCACATGACCTCTTCTTCATGCACATGCAGAATATAGTTGCATATGTAACTTCATCCTTTTTTTCTAAGTTAAATGTCAGAATGTGCCAAGAACATAAAATTCCAGCCTGACAAATGAGGCGAGGAACAAAGGGAGGAAATGACAATTTGGGGGGCTGGGTGTTTTTGAGAGAGAGAGAGAGAGAGAGAGGCGTCTTGTGTCTCTTCTTCTAATCTCATAAGGGGGCCCACCCTCATCACCTCATCTAAATCTGGTTACCTTCCAAAGGCGCCATCTCCAAATACCATCACATTGGGGCTAGAATGTCAACATAAGTCTTTGGGGGGAACACTGTCACTCAGTCTACAGCAGTGGTTCAGGCCTTCAGGCTCCGGAGCCCAACTGCTTTGAACTATGAACTCTGTGGCTGTCTGTGCCTCCATTTCCTCATCTGTAAAATGGAAGGTAACAACACCTATCTTGCAAGTTGCTCTGAGGATTAAATGAGTCAGTGTATATGAAGTGCTTAGAGCAGTGTAGGCATGTAAGTATCAGTGAACACTAGCTATTGTCATCATTATTATGATGTAGTCAATGAGCTCTTACTGGGGTTTTTCCTCAATGTATTCTATATTAAAAGTGTTCTGAAGTCAGACATTTGAGAAATGTTGCAGCAAACAATGGGGAAGCTTTTCCCTGCAGATGTGCCCATCCAAGACACCCAGCCAAAGTTACTGCTTCCTCCCTTTGTTCCTCACCTCATTTGTCAGGCTGGGATTTTATGTTGTTGGCACAGTCTGACTTTTAACTTGGGGAGAAATGTATGAAGTTACATATTCAATGGTATAATATTATGATAGTTCTCGGCTCCATCTCACATTCATCCTTTTGGCAATTATATAAATAAAAACAGACATCTAATGAAGATATAGCACCTAGTTATGCATTCAGCTGATTTTAATTCCAAGTATGATTTTGATTTCTTAACAAATACTTTTATTCCTTGGTGAACTTTAATGGTCATTTTCTTCCTTACCTAACTCGTGGTGTAGCATAGTTATTGACGACTCTTGCCCTTTAATCAGACTAACATGGCTTAGTCCGTCTTCCCCCATAAGTTTGTGATCTCTCCCAGCTTCCATTTTGAACTTGCTGCACTTATTTGAATGGTTGATATCATACACTGACTGCACTTTTTTACATTTTTAGTTATGGTGACATACACATAACATAAAATTTATCATCTTAATCATTCTAAGTGTACAGTTCAGTTTGGACTATATTTTCATTATTAATGCCTGTTCTATTGGACCTACCTGCATTTAACTTGTGACTTGTGTGAACGCGATGCATACAAATCCTAAAAAAAAAAAATCTTCAGATACCTGGTAACCACATCCCGAAGGAGGCTGTAGAAGGTATTTCTTTGCTTCCTTTTGTTTGTTTGTTTTTCTAAAATCATCCAGCTCTGTTCAACGGAAAAGGGTTTGGTTTTCTAAGAAAATCTTAATAATCTAGGTAATGGCGACAATTACTGTCATAAACTTCCCTAGACAGCTCATAATGCTTTCTGTTCCCCTGATATCTTATCTTTTGAGTAAGAAAATAAACATTGCTTTGGTTCTCAGTGAGGAAAGAAACAGGCCAGAGGAATATGGTTCCTGTTTGGCCAGGGAGGAAAGCAGGCATGGAGTCAGGGAAATGCAGTGCCCAGGGAGGCCCTAGGCCATGGCTGATAGAGCTGCTCCCCTGGCTCCTCTCAAAAGCTGTGCTCAGCTCAGCTAGACACTGTCACTCACAGAGCTCTGCCTGTGAAGGGTTCTCCAGCCTCATCAGGAAAGTGAGCTGCGCATGTATATATATAAAACCCTAATATGCAAATAGACCAGATAGCAGAACAACCAAACAACTGGTCACTATGACGTGCACTGACCACCAGGAGGCACGTGCAGAACATGGTGGGCATCAGGAGCAGGCAGCAGAGCGCAGAAGATGGCAGGCATTGGCTGCAGTGAGGTGGGGGAACAGGTGAGCCCCAGACCAATGTAGGTCACTGGTAGTTGCTGTCATCAGGGCAAGCTTCTGGTGATTACTGAAAATTCTTTGCTCCCATGCACCACGGTCCCGCTGCTGGCCTCTGGTGCTGGCCCCAATCGCTCAGCACCATTAGCAGGTGCAAGCAGTGGCTGCCAGTCCTGATTGCCCCTAAGGGCTTCTCCACCTCCCCCTGCTCCTGAGGGGTGCTCACATTCACTGCTGGTGCTGGCTCCAATTACTCCACACTGTCAGCGGGTGTGAGCAGAGCCAGCGCCATCAGCACATGGGGGGCTGCAGTGGTGGGAGTGGGGCTGTTGGAAGTTGGGACCACGGACCACGGTGGGAGGGGCCGGACAGGGCACAGAGGATGGGCCAAGACCTGCTCCTGTGCCCACTGCAGCCTCGAAGCCCACAGTTCCTTTCAAGGTGTATAAATTTGTGCACTGGGCTCCTTTATTTAAATATGTTAAAAAGCAGCTCAAAGCCCTATATAAGTGGAAAATGAAGGATACAGATAGTAAAGGCAGGATTAGAGGGTTAGAAAAATCTTCATGGAAGAAGTGGGATTCCTGATGCACCTTGAATCAAAATGGGTAGATTGCTGGATAAACAAAGGAAGAACTAACAGCCTGCTGCTAAAGAAAGTATATATGCAGAGAAGAAAATGAATATACATGTTGAGAAAACCTGTGTCTCCTTACCTTTCTTCTGCCAAGAGCTATTTGGATATTTATAACATCATTCATGGGCTATACAAAATTATCAACTTAAAAATTAGCCTGCTATGTTTGGTCAAACATTTAATTAACTCACCCCTAATGCCTTGGCAGGGCCAGACCAAATGATTTTGTGGGCCTTATACTGCCGCTGGGCCGGATGTTCCCCACCCCTGTAACCATTTTACTATTAATTTTCATCTCCTAAACTTCATTTGGTTGAATTGGTTTTCATCATTTGCAAAGGCTATTTTTTGCTTCCACCTCTCGAATCCCTCGGGCATCTTCCAGCATTTACCTTTTTATATTTCTGTGGAGGAGAAACAAATCTGTCTTTTCCCTTTTTGGACATTGGCTTCATGTGCAATGTGTCTGGAAAAAATACAAGGAGATATCCTTGCCTGAATCAGTCCATGTATCCAGTGTTAGACTTTTCTCCCAGAAGAGATGCCTGGGAAGAGTTGGGGAGTGATCATATCTTCAGACACTTCTATGAATAGCTAACTTTGGGAGGTTCTATGCCATAGCTGATCTTCAATTTCTGCAGACAGAGGTCACATGTGGTTTCCATGACTGCATTTATTCAATAGCAACACTGACCAGTCAGACCTCGGGGCCAGGTCTGGCTTAAGTCTGGACCGTGAAGGCAATGATCAATTTTGTGGTCTTTCCAGACCCTCTGGGATCTCAGTTTGGTTACTCAACTTATCCTGATCACATGGTTTAGCCAAGAAAAAAGGGCTTCTGGGCAGAATGCCATTAGGGAGAATGTCCCTCAGGAAACAACACACCCTTTTATTTATGGTCTTTTCCTCCTCCCCTTTTACTCCCCCCTCCTCCCCATCAAATCAGATTTTGCTTTCTCACACTACTGAGGTGAAAGAGACAAAGACTTGTGTTTAATATGCAAAAGCAGTAGCTCACATCCAAATTGCTATTATCCCTGCAAAAAAAGACTGCTTTCACTGCTTTAAAACCCTTTAGCTATTTACTTTTATTGTGTGGGTTACATTTACCTATTTTTTTGTTCAGGTTTTATATAGCATAATCGTAAGGAAAGGGAAGCAGTTCTATACTATTTTTCTAGCCATTCATCCCACTGAATTTTAGTTAAAAAAAGAAGAAGAAAATTTTACCTGAATTTTATGTAAAGGAATTACAAATAAGTAGTATAAGATTAGAATTTTTTAAAATTATTTTTTATCTTATATCTTAAAATCACTGACACATGCAACTATAAAAGCACTGTATGCCTTGTTTCTTTTGGTTTTCTTGTCTGTAAAATGAAAGGTTGGCCCTAAGTAGATTATTTTTGTTTTCTTTTAGTTTAATATTTATGTTTCTTCAGAAGGGTATGGTGCTGTTTTTGTTGGACGTTTAATATGGTAACATCACTTTAAAAGGAGGGGGGGGCTAGAAGGCAAGATGAAAATTAGGCTTGGAGTAGATGGATGATTACCACTTAAGATCCCCTGGTTCTAAGAAGGGCCAGCATTCCTCCCACTGAGTCATTCTACCTGGAGTTTAATATTTGCAGCCAAGGGTTTTGAGGCAGGTAAAGAATGCGTGAAGTGGTCCAATGAGAGTCCAGGCGTATGATAGGAGCTCAGTCACTACCTAACCCTTACCTGAAAGCATGTAAATAAACTAAACTTTAAAACACTGTGTTGCCCAAAACTCACAAACAAATCTCTGACTATATTCAACCCACAGGTTATTAGCCTCCCATGCTTAAATTCTAATCCAACCAATCTCTTTATTTTTTAAGTATACATCTGAGATCCAGAGAGGAACAGTAATTTGCTGGAGGTCACACAACCGTTTAGTGGTGTAGCAAGGAAGAAACGCCAGGTTTCTTTTTTTGTTGCTATTAATTCTCACCTGAGGACACTTTTTCTATTGATTTTTAGAGAGAGTGGGCGGGAAGGGGAGAGAAACATCTATGTGAGAGAGGCACATGGATTGGTTGCTTCACCCAGCAGGGCCAGGGATCAAGCCTGCAATCGGGGTATTTGCCTTTGACCTGAATGAGCCCATGACCCTTCAGTCCCAGGGCTGACGCTCCAACCACTAAGCAAACCTGGCCAGGTCAAGAAGCTAGGTTTCTTGATTCCCAAGTTCTTCCATCTGATTATTCCCCAGCTTGGATCTGCTCCAGTCAAGAAAGTCTACTGATTGTCTAAACATAGAATGTGCCATGATCTTATCTGAAAAACAGTCTTAGCAGTACCACTTCGTAAAGGTAAAAGGAGATCTATTTAAAATCACTTTTTAAGACTCTTGGCACATTAAGTCGTTAAATCGAGAAGATTAGAACAACATCATGCAACAGCCACATAGGTAATTTGAAATTGTCTACTAGCCATATTAACAGAAGTTACACCAATATATAAATATATTATTTCAACTTGTAGTAAATATAAAAATAATAAGATGTTTACATTCTTCGTTATAGAAATCTTCAAAATCTGGTGTGTATTTTACACTTTTGGCATATCTTAGTTTGGACAGTCACATTTCGCTTGCTCAATAGCCACTGTGGCTATCATATTGGACAATGCAAGTTCTGGAAGCTTCCTTATTCCATTTTCACCCTGCTCACAGCCAACCAAGAATGAGAGAAAGTCCCCAGAGGTTTCTCTCTCTCAAGCCTTCTATTGCTGGTTAATTAAATCTCTAAGCAACGGCTGAGTCACTTGCAACTGAGGAAGACAATTTAAGAAATCTGTCTCAAAGCCAAGAACATAGCTCCTATACAAGGAGGGAAGGCGCATCTTTAGAGCTTAGATGCCTTGAAGGAGGAAGAGTCAGCTTTGAATCAGGTGCTGCTGTGTGGGAGGGGACAGGGTAAGTCATTGACAAGGAGAGAAAAAAGCAGAGAAGAGGAATGGATCCCATTAGAGTCACTGTTTCCTTCTAAGCCACCATGAAGTAGAATCTACAGTGCTTTACTCAGCCCTCACAACTTGTCCGTGAGGTGGACACTAAAATTTCCATTTTATAGAGGAGGAAACTGAGACACAGAGAGGTCATGTAGCTTGCCTAAGGTCATGTAGCTAGTAATCAGAAGAGTTAGTGCTCTAGGTCTGATGGACTTCAACACCTAGTTCTTAACCATTGGCCTATACTTAGGATGTTCTCACACCATCTCCAAATACCTGGGAGGAGGGCCACATGGAAGTGTGCATAAAATGCATGTGTGTTGGTATTTACATGTAATTTATTATTGCTCACATCACTGAGGGGGTCTATTTGCAGGCAAATTTTCATCTAAAACAGTGTCACTGCTTCCCAATAAAGTGCTAATTTTTTCGTCTTTCCCTTTGCTATTCCTTTTCACCCACCCACTGTTTATGGGGGACTCCTGGGAACAAAACTGTGTGAGGGGGCGATAGAGAGCAAAGAAGTAGGAGGTGAATGTCAGAAATCAGTGGGGCTGGCTACTAGCAGAGGAGTTGGCATATCTACAATATCTGATTTGAGGTGGGAGGGGAGACAAATAGCAAAAATTGGGTGTAATTTTTCCTCCTACTATATCTACTCAGACTGGAGATGATACTTGGATTCACACAGTGTCCATGATCTAGATGCGGTTTCAGCCAACATTGTATTTGGTTATTTCTCAGTATTCCCAGAGATGGTGGCCAGCAGCAGTGCAAATGGGGGCAGCCCAAAAAAGGGGCGCATTCACAGACTCAGCCTGGGGGTGTCCTGAAGCCAAATGAGAATGTCTTGGGTGTTATTTACAGCCTCAGACTCCACAGGAAGAAAGTTCTACAGGCTTCAGGAGCAGAAACACCCAAGACACCCCCAGGCTGAGTGCTGTCTATGAATGGCTCCCTTCTTTGGGGTGCCTTATTATGGACTTACTGAAACCCCTAGCACATAGGAGGCACCTAATATATTTGAACCCATTAGACAAACTACTTTACAAAAAATAATAGCTGTCATTCATATACTTCTTTATAGAGCATTTTCATAAATGTTATTTCTTTAATTGTCACAACTTCTTTGATTGTGAGGCAGAAAAGAAAACTCTTATTATATTTTTCAGGAAACAAATAAATAAACAAACTGAGGTTCAGAGAACTTAAGTAAATAGCCCAAGGTTCATGCAGTTAGCAAGTGAAAGATCTGTCTCTTGAGTTCAGATGTCGGGTTCCAAATCCCAAGTGTTTCCCATTGCCTGGGGAGGAACTGGAAAGCTGTTGCTTTCTCTCCTCCCTCTACCCTTCCTTTGCCCTCTGCCCAGGAAAGCCTGAGATGGACAGAGTCAGCTTTTAGAGGAGTTATACAGAACTACCCTTCTGTAAGCTGAGTCTCACTTCCCACACAATAACGAGCCACTGGCTCAGCAGAGGGCCACCTTGGAGTTAGGTACTGTGCTAAGTGCTGAGATGTTAAGAGGAATAAGACAGGTGAGGAACTCACCGGCGGAGGTTCCTGGATGTTTCTGCTGCACACCCGAGAGAGCAATGGGGAAACATGTGCTCTTGGAAAAAGGGCAAAAAGCAGCAATGATCAGAATAAAGTCAAAATGCCAATAATAGGCCCAAAGCAAGAAAAATCATAAAGTGAACAACAAAGAGACAACTGCGAAGAAAGTGGGAACCGACCTTTGAACTCCTCTTTCCCCCTAATCTCAAAACTGGCCATATGTATTACAATGAGTGTGTAATGAGGCTAGAGGTTTGAAATGAGTTGCCCTGTTGGATAGTGCTGGTCTCTGCTGGTTTAACCCATAAATCCAGTGGGAGGTAGTCTTACTTCCTTGTTCCTGTAGCTTTTATAAACTGAAGCTGTTTCACCACATACCCTAATCTCAAAACTGGCCATATCTTGAGCTAGCTGACTCCAAGAACATCTGGGGAAATTTCCCCTTTGATGGCTTCCTTCTCACTTGGATAGATGGGGAACTATTGCTTGGGGATCTGGGTGGGATATGGCAAGCAAGAAGGGAACAATTGCTGTGCCTGTCATCTCTGTTGACTATGCCTCAGAACCTCTTCTGGTTTGGCTGTGTGTTACTGCTTTTGTGCCATGATATGTGTAAATCAGTATGTGCATTTAATGTTGAGAATTAGGTCATTCTCTGGCCCTGGATGGAAGGGAACACCAACAACAACAACCATAACCACACAGTTCACCTTCCTCTTCAATATGCCTCAGCCCAGTTGGGGTGTTTTCCCAACTGACAGGGAGACGATATCCCTAAGGCTAGTTATTAAAAATGGACAGTTTATTTTTTTAATAAGGAACAGGCCAAAGGAGCTCTCTTCACTGCCCAGCATCCGAGATACTGTCACCTCTGAGCTGGCACAATCCTCAGTGACCTACCACCAGTGACCCAGCAGCTGTTCCTTCTGAAGGAAATTTAGTTCCATTCAACACGTAAAGGCCAACTGCATGGCTGGACAGCTCAGTTGCCACCAGGGAAGCTCCCAGAAGCTATATTTCCCAACTTCCCAGAACTAAGTGAAGGCTCCATCCTGAAAAGACAAGTAATGTTAACATTGGCTGACCACCAGGTGCTTGCTGTCTTGCTCAAATTATTATCACCATAAGCTTGAAGAGAACTTTAATGATCTTCACTACACAGATGGGGAAACTGAGGCTCAGAGAATTAAAAGAATTAAAATGCCTTTCCCAAAGTTATGTAGCTAGCAACTGATTGGGCCCGAGTTTCATCACAGACCTGTATGAATAACTTCAAAGCCAGTGCCTTTCTCACTACATCGCTTTGCCTCTTGGTATTTTTGGCACCACATGGGTAGTAACTTAGTATTCTGGTACACAGTACCCTCCAAGGCAGGGGACAATTGTGGTTTGTTTGTAACCCCTCCCTCTCTTGGGAAAACAACTCTGCTCAGCCCCCAGGGTTCTCCATTCAGTGCCTGGGACCTTGTGTTATTTTTTAAATATATTTTTATTGATTTCAGAGAGGAAGGGAGAGGGAGAGAGAGATAGAAACATCAATGATGAGAAAGAATCATTGACTGGCTGCCTCCTGCATGTCCCAACTGCGATGGAGCCTGCAACCCGGGCATGTGCCCTGACCGGAAATCAAACTGTGACCTCTTAGTTCATAGGTAAACGCTCAACCACTGAACCACACTGGCCAGGAGGGCCCTTATATTTTAATAAACTCTCCCAGTGATCACAATGTGAAATACTGGTCAAGGACCACCGAACTAGGCATGCTCAAAGCCCATACTTTGTGCACTATTGGATTATTGAGTGCTCATTGTCTTACTTAACCCTCTTGAAAACCCTAGCTAGCAGGTAAAGAAATCTCAGTAAACTGTGTAAGTGCCACAGCTGGAAAAAATAGCAGACCAGGATGTCCTATACCAGCAATGGCACCAGAGCCTGCAGGCTTAGGGTCTTCTAGAGAAAATATATTTCCTCCAGTTAGATGAATTGACTAAGGAGAATAACTCACTTAACCACATGCTGAGGTTGATAGGATATTCTGAGAGAAACAAAATTTTCAGCATTTCCCTCCTCTCCCACCTCAGACCAGATGCTATAGATATGCCAACCCGCTGGTTCCTAGCATTCACCTCCTAATTTTTTCTCTGTGCTTCCCCCGCATACAGTTTTGCTCCCAGGAGTCCACAAGAAATATTGGGTGGGTGAAAAGTAATAGCAAAGAGAAAGATTAAGAAAGTAGCACTTTTTGCAGAGCAGTGATACTGTTTTAGATTGAAATTTGCCTGAAAGTAGACCATCCCGTCATGCAGACAGTAATAAACAGTGTTAGCTACGACTTGCTTTCATCCACGGTTGAGGCACTATTTCTAGTGATTTACAAATATAACTCATTTAATCTTTACAAGAACCCTGCCAGGTGGGTTGTATTGTTATCCTCATTTTCATGTGAGGATATTGAGGCACTGAGGTTTAAGAAACTTGTCCCAAATCTCTCAGATTTGAATGGTGGGGCCAGGATTGATTTGAACTCAGGCAGCCTTGCACCAAAGGAAACTGGGCCAGCTCTTGACCTTCAGAGCAGCCTCTGGGACAGCCTGTGGACTCTGCCCAGAAGGAGGGGCCATTCACTCTGACCCACTGCTCAATGATCACAACCTCTCTCCAATGCTCTCCAGGATTACTACCAGGTCATAAGTGCTTTTCAAGGGTGGAGCAAGAGGAGACTCCACTTTCTATTCTGTTTTGTTACACTTCTTATTATAAAGATGACTTAAGAGAAAAGGTAAAAATCATGACTCTCCTGTAGACGTAAACTGAACACATGTTAAAGATTGTTTAAACTCATTCTTAATGAGAGGACTAGGCAGATGCTGCAACTGATTTCAAGGAATCCCAAGAATAACAATTTATAGGTCAGGAATTTGCAAATGGATGCAAAGCTGCTTTTTTTAGGGTAGATAGAGACATTGTCCCTCCACTGGACAGAATTCCTTTGCATGTTTATAGGTGAGAATTTTTTTTGCATTGCCATCGGTTATCTACTGGTTACAGAGTTGTAAGATAGCCCCAAGGCAATGAAAGGCTGGAATGAAATGATCCTAAAGAGGGTGCTCTGAGTAATGCAGTTTTCTACTGGAAACATCTAGTAATTTTTTTTCTTACTTCATATTTCCTTACAGTATTCATTGCTAGAATCTTTACGACATGCATTTATCATTGTATTATTTGAGTAATTATATATGTTAACTGTATTTTTTTAAAAACTTACAGAAGTTCAACACTATTTTTAATTTAATTTGCTATTGCTCTTCATTCTCTCACCTTTTTCTGCTCCCCCACCACCCTCAAGACTTCTCTCCTTCCCTCGCTCCATTGAGTTGGAATGTTTATAAACTAATTTATATTCTGGTTTGATATTTATAATCCAACTAGAGGCCCGATGCACAAAATTCGTGCAAGAGTAGGCCTTCCTTCCCCTGGCTGCTGACACCAGCTTCCTTCTGGGACTGAGGACCCAGGCTTCCCTCTGGCCGCCCACAGGCCCCCAGGACCCAGGCTTCCCTTGAGCAGCCCTGGCTTCATCAGGAAGGTTGTCCAGAAGGATGTCTGGTCTAATTAACATATTACCCATATATTATTATAGATAGATATCTGAGGTCTGATTCTTTTGTTTGTTGTTTCAGTTGACTCTCACTTATAGCATTTGTTTCCTTTTTATATTTATTGGCTCTTTACCTGCTGGAATTCTTTGAGGTCCAGCTGAGGGGGGTGTGTTCCTCCGAGAGAATTTACATTTGCTTCTTCTATGCACTCAGAATTATATCTAGCAGGATAAATTAAATGAAATGATCAATTTGAGGTTTTCCAGAATATGCAGATAGAGTGAATTTGGACCCAAAACCTGAATTGAGGGCTGGCTTATGGTGACACATATCTCAAGGCAACTTTTTTCAAGACAAGTAATTCCTCATTAGTCCTTCTGCAGGGTACCCCACCGCCACTGTAGTTCAGGCCTTCAGAAGTCCAGCTTCATGCTGGATCTTGGATCTGATCCTTCAGCTGGTGTGGGCCCTGTGGTCTCTAGAAATTGACAGATTTTCCCTCAGAGTGCCTCTGCCATTAACACGTTAAATCTAGAAATCAACGTTCTAGATTTGCTGTTGCTTAAAAAAATTTGTTTTTGTCTTTCAGTTTTTCTGTGTGTGTGTGTGTGTGTGTGTGTCTGCATGCCAGCTCAGCAATATATTTTTAAAGTTATTTAATTGTTTTGATTATTTTTAGATATTTTAGGTATTTGGCAGTGGCAGGATTTTTAAGAATATTTAAGTGTACCGTGGTGTGGGAACTAGAAGTTATCTGTTATTTCCGAAGTAGTGGCATAGGCTAATAAAATAAACCTCAGACTTGAGCTAATTTTCATTCAAAATGGCCACTACCTGACAAGCACTGTAATAGATATTGATGAATGATATCCTGTCCTCACCTTCAGGGCAATGCCAGTCCCATCTCCATGAAGTCAGAACTGGATTGGATTTGGACTTAAGCTGCTTCCTAACTGTATTAACTTAAATGCACTCCTTAATCTGTAAAAAGGAAATAGGTACTATGGGATCAGTGGTGAAGACTAACTTATGGATCCCAGGATTATTTTTTTTAAATATATTTTATTGATTTTTTACAGAGAGGGAGAGGTCTAAGAGAGTAAGAAACTTCGATCAGTTGCCTCCTACACACTCCCCACTGGGGATGTGCCCGCAACCAAGGTACATGCCCTTGACCAGAATTGAACCCGGAACCCTTGATTCCGCAGGCTGATGCTTTATCTGCTGAGCCAAACCAGTCAGGGCTCAGGATAATTTTTGATGCAAGTAACAGGACCCCCGATTTAATATGGTTTAAGCAATAAGAAAATGATCATATCATATATTAGGAAGTCATATCACATACTAAGTCCAGAGTTATCCCAGGTTACAAGGAGGAATATCAGGATTCTTGGCTCTGCCCTCCTCTAGATGCTAACATTCATCCTTAGGCTGATAACAAGTTGAGTACAGCAATTTCAGGAATCACATCTGGACACAATAGAAAAGCCCTCTCTCTCAGTCTCTCCCCCAGAACCTTCAGCCTCCCCCTAAAATGATTTCCTTTTATGCTTTATCAGCCAGAATTGTATCACATGACCTTTCCCAATCCACTTATTGTTAAGGGAAATGGAAATATCACAGTTGTGTAGACTAATACTCATCTTTGGAATAGAATAGGGTCACATTTCTCTGAGCCTCAAAAGGAAAGAATAGATGAACAAAATTGGGATTCTGACAGCAAAGAAGAAAGGAAGAAATGAATGTTGGCTAGGCCACCAGCAGATTCCACTACAGCATACAATTGTCCAGGACAATTAGCATATTGCCCTAGCAGATATGTGTCCAAGAAATGTTAGTCATCAGTTCTCTCAGCTACACCCAAACCTAATCTATACAAACTGGTTTGAAGGCAACATCCTAATGCAACTTTTCACTTAGAAATCAAGTCATTTGGACGGTATCAATGAAAATTTTTTCAAAAGCTTAAGATTGACAGTGTGCAGAAGTGGATGTTAGTTCTTTACAGCGTGCTCCATGCTGCACAGCACACGTGTTGCCAAGCGGGTGTTCTTGAGTTAACTGGTTCCTCTTTCTGCCCTTGTCTGTGTTGGGAACCCTCTGAACCTCTATACAGATTTCATTCCACAACTGGCAAAGAAAATGTCCTCTGAGATACAGCCTCTGCCATACGTACACCTCGTGCCTGGAAGGGAAGACTCCTAGCCCTGTCCTTTCACTTCAAATAAAATATAACAAATATGAAAGTCAAACAAAAGACAGACAGACAAAACGCAGACTTGGGAAGGCAGAATAAGGAAAACACACATACTTTCACAAAGGCGAGAGAAAATAAAAGGAGGCAGTGGGGAAAACATCTCTGTGTTCACCGGAGCTCTGGGGAATCCAGATTTTTAAAAACTACTTTTCATATTTAAAGATTTATTACTTATTCTCCCTGTCTTAATAACCCTCTTTATAGCAGTTTCTTTATTCATCTGGAGGCAGGAGGATGAACAAGAAACACCCCCTCCTTCCTTGTCTCCACACCCCTGTCCTCGGAATCCATGACTCCAGGAAGCATTTCAGATAAAACAATTCCAGTTACTGGAAAATCTCGAGGCTTTTCTCTGTGGGTTTGCAACGAGCTGGGCTCTGACTCAAAAATAAAAGAGATTTATTAAGAGATAGTAACACCTTTTTATGGCTCTTAAGTCACTTATCTTTCCTGGATTTGACTTAATCACACAATGATGAAGCTTGGAATAGATTAGTGGTTTTCAAACTGTCCATGTGTGTGACTGTGTGTGCATACATGTGTCTATGTATTTACTTAAACAATAGAATATCTTTTTGAATGATGACATCTTAAGTGGAACCACAACATAACATACAGACAGAGGCAGTGCGCTTTGGTGGAAAGGAAGGTGGGAGTGGCAAGGGTGGATAAGAGAAGGCCGAGGGTCTTTAAAGGGCCCACTCTTGGAGTACTGCCCCAAGCTGGGTCTTTCCAGGGCCAACTGACAACCACTGGCCTAGCTGTAGTCTGTTGCCTATAGTCCCTTCTGCACTAAAATGCTAATCTTTCTTTCTCAAAAGAAAGTCCAATTCTTCCATTCTAGATTCTGACAGTAGCACAACACACCTTCCATAAATTTAAAGTAGGAGAAAATATATTTTCTTCCTAACCCCATTTCTCTCTGTTTGTAATTTTGGGGGGGGGGGAAGGGATAAAGGAAATAATATATCTAAACTAATAAAAGCGGAATAGTAAAATTAACCGTTTCTCCGGGACGCCCACAGCCAATCAGAACGGCTGTATGCAAATTAGTCCAGCCAACATGGCGGCCGCCACTCACGGACCTGAGTAAACGTTTAGGCAGCGTCCGTTGCAGCAGGAGCGAGAGCGAAACTACCTGCTCACTGGCTCCTTAGCCTTTGGCCTGAAGCAAAAACGCATATTTGCAACAATTAAGTGTAACAATTGTTTCATTATAGAAGCCGAGAGGTGAGGCAGACAGGAGGCTTCGTTAGTAAAAGGCCTCCTTAAAGGAACAGCATCAATTATAGGAAACCTGCGTCCAGCTGGCCTTGCTGGGACGTTGGGCAATGGGAGCTGTGGGCAGCTTTAAAGCCCCTCACCCAGGCTGGTCAGGCACGCCAGCAGGTGGGCATCTCCTGAGGGGTCCCAGACTGCGAGAGGGCACAGGCCAGGCTGAGGGACCTCCCGAGTGCACAGAGCGGCTGCAGGGCGGGACAGTGCAGGACCCAGGACCTGTGAGTGGGAAAGAGGTGGCAGGGTTGGAGGGCACCAGGAAGCGGGAAAGAGGCGGCAGGGGCCAGGGGCCTGCTTGGCAGCTCCCCAGACCCCTTGGCGACACTGGGAAGTGGAAAAGGAAGGCAGCAGGGGACCGGTGAGTGGGAAAGTCAGTGGCCTGCTTGGCGGCTCCCCAGGCCCTTTGGGGGCCACTGGGGAGCAGGAAAGCAAGCTCTTGGGGGCTGGAGTCCTGCTTGGTGGCTCCCTAGACCCCTTCCGGGGATCAGGGAGCAGGAAAAGGCTGGCCTGACCACGAGGCGGGGTTTTCCCTGCTTTCTGGTGGCTGGAGGAAGATGGGCAGTAGGCAAGCTTGGGAGGCAGGCCGCACCCAGCCCTGGTCACAGCTCAAAAAAGAGAACAACATGCAGGGGAGGGCAAGTGTCTGAGAGATCATCATAGAGGGGGTGCCTGCTCCAAGCCTCCACGGTGTGCCTGGGGGCAGGCCCCCAGCAGGTAGACACACACAGGAGGACTGCTCTGAGCCTCAGATGCGGCTGGGGGCAGGTCCCCAGTGGCCACACACACACACACACACACACACACACAGAAGGCGCCTGGCAGACTGGGGCCATCATAGGATATC
>PVJC01037664.1:0-17096 GCA_004026665.1 Murina feae
TGGATTGTTTGTCTTCTTTTTGTGAACTTGTATGAGTTCCCTATAAATGTTGGAGATTAAACCTTTATCAGTGCTAACATTGGCAAATATGTTCTCCCATGTAGTGGGTTTTCTTGTTGTTTTGCTGATGGTTTCTTTTGCTGTGCAGAAGCTTTTTATTTTGATAAAGTCCCATTTGTTTATTTTCTCTTTAGTTTCCGATGCCCTAGGGGCTGTATCGGTGAAGAAACCACTTAGGCATATGTCTGAGATTTTGTTGCCTTCGTATTCCTCTAGTATTTTTATGGTTTCCCGTTTTACATTTATGTCCTTTATCCATTTTGAGTTTATTTTTGTGTATGGTGTAAGTTGGTGGTCTAGTTTCATTTTTTGCATATATCTGTCCAATTTTCCCAGCACCATTTATTGAAGAGACTGTCTTGATTCCATTGTATGTTCTTGCCTCCTTTGTCAAATATTAATTGAGCATATTGGTTCGGGAAAACTGACCAGCTTTTAATTTAACTTCATTTTGATACTCTTTGCCTTGAACATCTATAGCTATTTCTTATGTTGTATGTCTTTTTGAATGGTGATGAGAAGTTTGTATTTTTTCATGTGCTAGTGTTCTTCAGAGAAATAGAACTAATAGTTGTAGTCCAGACCATGGAGAGCTAATGGTATGATTCTAGTCTGAATCAGAGACCCAAGAGAATCAATGATGTAAATTCCACTCTGAGATTGACTCTGAAGGCATAAGACCTGTCTCAGCTCAAAACAGTAAGAGCTAGAGAATTGTCTCACTCAGCTTTTTGTTCTTTTCTGGCCTTCAATATTTGGATGAATCCCACTCACCTGGGGGAAGGCAATCTGCTTGTCAGTCTACCAATTCAAATGTTAATCTCAGAATAAATAGTTTCAGAGAAACACCCAGAATTGATGTACATAAATATCTGGTCACTCTATGCCTGTGCAAGTTGACACGTAAAATTAATAATCATAATGCAAAATATATAATATTTAGAAACTCTTTCTACAGACTATGAGAAAATCTGTTCTAAGTAGTGGAATCATACATATAACCTCAAAGAACTTGTAGTTTTCGTTAAAGGCACATTTTTGTCTTTGAGAAATTGTTATGATGTCTGATGAGACATGAGATATTATCTTTGTTAAGTTCCTCATCACTTTGAATGACAGATACCTTATGGAATAATTTCTTCCTAGTGCTGATAATTGAGTCATTGTCAGTTTGATTAGGTATCTTTCTTTGGACATAAATGGACTTCAATGACATTTAAAATGGAATGAACACTATTTGGGGCAAGAGAATCAAGCAATAAATTTATCATACTTTATAATTCTGAGCCTTCTCAAACTAGTGTACCTTAAAATTCAAACATATGGGTAGTATACTTTTATATTCTCCACCACTGTATTTTTCATACTCACTTCTTTATTTACTTTAGTTTTTTGGCTTTCAGAAGAAACAGAGGTATAGCAGAGGGGTCTGTAAGTATTCCTGCTTATTATCTTAAGACAATTTTTAAAAAGCTAAAACAGATTAGGTTTAAATGGTCAGTGAATTGCAATGTCCTTATGGAATCAACATGTTAGCTCCAGAAGATGCAGCATAACACTAATGATGCTTTGAGCAAGGCTTCCAGAGGTAAGAGAACAAGGTTATAACAGAAAGTCCACCATGCTTGCTTCACAGGTTGAGTTAAGTTAAAACTATCTGTGTTTTGATTTTTTCATCTATGAAAGAAAGGTACTACCAGATGTCCTAATCACACTGAATGGTTTTGTAAAGAAACACAAGTCTATTGAAAAGTGACATTATTGTATAGGAATACACAACAGAGGAAAGTTTTTTAGGCTACAGAATGCTTATAGATGGCTTCATATCTCTTTTTCCTTTAATGATGTTTTATTTATTGATTTTCTCTATTTTACGCAAACGTTCAAGATTTAAAACTCAAAATATTTTTTCTTGAATCATTACATGAAAAATTAATACAAAATAATACAATCTATAATAATAAAAGACTAATATGCAAATGGTTGTCACACCCTCACACCGCATTGACCAATCAGCAAGAGGCACAGGGCCTCTAGTAACTTAATATATTAATATAGGTTTATGTTTACCAGGTTGGCATACATGAGGACTTACCTACATTTTCAAGTATTATTAAACTTGCAATATAGGTAAACTTTTTCCAAGTGATAGTGGTATTTATGTTTAAACTTAAAAAAAATTATTTTTTATTTTAAAACACTTTAAGGTATTTTACTTACAGTTGACATTCAACATTATTTTGTATTACTTTCAGGTGTACAGCATAGTGGTTAGACAATCATATACTTCACAGTGTGTTTCCCCCATATTTCCAGTATCCACTTGACACCATACATAGTTATTACAATACCCAGTGCACAAAAATTTGTACACTCAGCGGGGGGGAGCTCCCTCAGCCTGGCCTGTGCCCTCTCACAGTCTGGGACCCCTTGGGGGATGTCCACCTGCTGGCATGCCTGGTGAGGAGCTGATGGCTGTTTGCAGGCTTGCCAAGCCCCCCAGTGGGAACCCTCTCCCCATGGGGATGTGGCCAGCCTGGGTGAGGGGCTGAGGGCAGTTTTCAGGCTGCCCACAGCTCCCATTGACCCAACGTCCCAGCGAGGCTGGCTGGAATCAGGTTTCTGGGGTTTATTTATCTTCTATAATTGAAACTTTGTTACCTTGAGCGGAGGCCTAGGCAGGCAACAGAAGCCTCCTGTTTGCTTCAGCTCCATGGCTTCTATAATTTAAACATTGTTGCTTGAGTAGAGGCTCGCTGGCCTAGTCAGGCAGTTGCAATGGAAGCCTCCTATTTACTCTAGCTTTGTGGCTGCCGGCCTCCATCTTGGCTGGGTTGATTTGCATACAGCCACTCTGATTGGCTGGGAGGCATGGCTTGGCTGGTGGGTGTGGCTTAGGTGTCTAGGAGTGATGGTCAATTGGCATATTACTCTTTTATTAGATTAGATTATTGACTATATTTCATATGTTGAACTTTACATCCCCATGACTATTTTGTAACTACCAATCTCTTATTTCTCAATCCCATCACCTTTTTCATGTAGTCCTCCAATTCCCTCCACCTCTGGCAACCATCAGTCTGCTCTCTGTATCTATGACTCTATTTCTGTTTTGTTTGTTCATTTATATTGCTCTTTAGATTCTACATATAAGTGAATCATATGGTATTTATCTTTCTCTGACTGACTTATTTCAGTTAGCATAATATACTCTAGGTCCATTCATGCTGTCCAAAATGGTAAGATTTCATTCTTCTTTATAGCTGAATAATATTCCATTTCATATGTACCAGTGGTTTTTAATACACTCATCTATTGATGAGTACCTGGGGTGCTTTCATATCTTAACTGTTATAAATAAAAATACAATTAATACAAGGGTGCATATATTATTTTGAATTAGTGTTTTGTGTTTCTTCAGATATATACCTAGAAGTGGAATCATTGGATCATAAGGCAGTTCCATTTTAAATTTTTTCAGGACCCTCCATACTGTTTTCCATACTGGCTACACTAATCTACATTTCCACCAGCAGTGCACAAAGGATTCTGTTTCTCCACATCTTCACCAACACTTGTCGTTTGTTGATTTATTGCTGATAGCAATTCTGGCAGGTGTGAAGTGATATCTCATAGTGGTTTTAATTTGCATCTCTCTGATGATTAGTGACATTGAGCATGTTTTCATATGTCTAATGGCCATCTATATGTCTTCTTTAGAGAAGTGAAAATGGGTTTACATCTTGATTTTCACCATTATCTAGTAAGGCAGGGCTTGTATTAATATGAGCAAACTGAGGGTCAAAAAAGTCATATGACCAATCATTGGCACAACCAGGACTTGTCTCACCAAGTCCCTTGTCCCTTTTACTATACCAGTTTAGAAGAAAGTTGGTATAAGTTCATGTGTATGCATATGAATATCTTGTACATGTGAATATCTTGTAAATGTATGAATGTTCATGAATGCACATGTTTGTATATGTATGTTTCTCTGTGTTCAAGTGCTTATATACATGGATATGTATGTGTGGATATGTGTTCATAAATGTTTATATGTATGCCTTTTTTCTGTGCAATGGGCATGTGTGCATGTGTTTGTGTCATGGTGGAGGCAGGAGACAATAGAGTATGTGATTCCAAGTCTTTGATAAATATGTCTATATATTATTTACAAATTATAAAAGGTATCAATGAGCAAAACCTTATGAAAAGTTTTCTTTGGCAGTAGGTCCTCTATTATTTTTGAAGTAGCTACCTCAAAAGATGTAAAGTCAAAATACCAGATGTAAAAGAAAAATTGGGAATTTTGACAAGTGCACCAAAATTGCCTAAGAACCTTGTTAAAACTAAAAAAAACTTAGGTTTCCATCTAACCATACTGAATAAGCATCTCTAGGAGCAGGACATATGACTATATTTTAGAAAAGCTCCAAAGAAAAAGGTCTCAACACTTCTAGGCTGGAACATTTTATGGAGACTATTTCTTATTATAAACAGTCCAGTAAGTATTTCTTGCATATTGCCTTCTTGAAATCAATTGGGGAAAAAAACAAATACAATGAAAAACTATGGAAGAAAGTTATAAATGTTTCCTAAGAGCTGCCACTTAATGAACATCAGGTTTAAGAAGATTCACTGGTGAATTTTAATAAATATTCAAAGGATAGAAAAAATTTACTTTATTTATAATTTTACACAACATAGAGATAAAATAAAAACTTTTCAGTTTTTTTGGTACCTATTTTTAATGTCAAAACCTGAAAAGAGAACATAAAAAAATAGTACAAATTAGTGTGTCAGATTTCTTTGAATATATTCCCAGAAGGGGAATCACTGGGTCATAAGGTCATTCCATATTTAATTTGGTAGCAGCCCAAGTACCCATCAGTAGATGAGTGCATAAAATAGCAGTGGTACATAAATACAATAGAATACTACACAGCTATAAAAATGAAGGAAATATTACCTTTTTGAACAGCATGGATATACCTGGAAAGCATTATGCTAAGTGAAATGAGTCAGTCAGAGAAAGACAAGAACCATATGATTTTCACTTATATGTGGAATCTAAAGAACAAAATGAAGTCAGACTCATGGACATAGAACAGACTAAGAGCTGTCAGAGGAGATCAGATTGGGGTCTGGATGGATACTAATTACCTATGGTGATTGGCAGAGGGAAGAGGATCTGGCAAGAGGAAGAAGAGGGTAAAAGGGTTAAAATGGTGATGGAAGTGGACTTGGGTTGCTAAATACACTATATAATATACAGATGACATACTGTAGAATTTCATACCTGAAACCTATATAATTTTATTAAACACCAGAGGCCTGGTGCACAAAAATTTGTGCACTCGGAGGGTCCCTCAGCCAAGCCCGGCCTGTGCCCTCTCGCAATCTGGGATGCCTCGAGGATGTCAACTGCTAGTTTAGGCCTGATCCCACAATCGGGCCTAAACCTGTAGTTGGACATGCCTCTCACAATTTGGGATCACTGGCTCCTAACTATTTACCTGCCTGTCTGCCTACCTGATTGCCCCTAAATGCCTCTGCCTCGGCCCCACACCCGGGACCCAGGATTCCCTCCTTCAGCCAGCTGCAGGCACCTGGAACCCAGGCTTCCCTCTCTCTGGCTGGTCACAGGCATCTGGGACCTGGACTGGCTTCGCCTGGGCTGGGCAGAGACGCAGGTAATGGTGGGCAAATAGCTTTGCCCAGGCTGCAGCTGCAGACGCAGGTGTCCAGGACCTTGGGTGAGTGGCTTCTCCATCTCCTGGGCCGCAGCCAATCACAGGCGCTGGTGCCCGGGACCACTGGTGGGCAGCTTTGCCTAGGCCCAGCTTTGTCAGGAAGGATGTCTGGATGGTCATTTGGAAGATGTCTGGTCTAATTAGTATATTACCCTTTTATTAGTATAGATAGTATTAGAAGTCCTATCCACAGGGATCAGACAAGAAGAAAACATAAAAGTCATCTAAATTGGAAAGGAGGACATTAAACTGTTATTATTCACAGATGGATGACATGATATTGTACACAGAAAACCCTAAAGACTCCACCAAAAAACTACTAGATGTAAGCCAGACATAGAAAGACATATACTATATGATCTCTAATGAAAAAACTAATCTGACAAACAAACTAGAAACAGAGACAGCTGTCATTTGAGAGGTGGGAGGGTTAGACTGGATGAAAGTAGGTGAAGGCATTAGCCAATGACATATAAGCATAACCCATAGAGACAGAAGTATGGTGATTGGCAGACTGGATAGCAATGGGTGGAGGTTGGAAAAGGGGGAGGAATAATTGGGATATATGTAGTAGTGTCAACAAGAAAAAAAGTAAAAATTTAAAAAAAATTAAAGAAAACCTAGGCCATAGCAAAAGTTTTGGAAAACAGGTTGAATTTCAGAAGAGTCACATACTGGAACTCAGATTGGTAGGAGTCAGCATTAAGCTGGTGCCATGGTGGACACATGGAACTAGATTTTGTCACAAAAATGAACAAGCCCATTGAAAAGCCAACATACAAGTTTGCAGTGGGAATACTATTGTCTTCCTTTGTTTAGCCAGTCAACTGTAGATATGAATGAACTTGTAGAATTGAAGCAAAACCAATGGTCAAGTCCGAGTCTTTTTTTTAACGTGACCTCTCAGCAGCATTTGCTTCTGTGGACTATTACCTTTCTTAAAATGTCCCTTTATATTTGCTTTCATTACACCAAATGTTTTTGTTTGTTTCTTTACCTCTTTGGTTCTTCCTTCTCCATCTCCTTTACTGGCTCAACTTTCCTTTTTGCTTCTCTTCTAAATATTAATGATTCTTAAAGCTCTGTAATGGGTTCTTTCTTGCTCTCCACTTATTACCTGCCCTTATAGCTTCAATAGCATAGACAGGTAATTGATTCCCAAGTAGTTCTCACATTTGCTTTGAAAACTTGACTAATGTATTGATTTTTTTAAAAGAAAGAAAATTTGTGCAGATGCTCAAGCACTGACTTTAATTATTCTTATATTATTATTATTATAAGCATGCTTTAAAGATGTAAATCTCATGTCTGTATTTCTGATAATTAAGGATAAAATGTCAACACTTCGAGTTAAATATCATAAAAGTACAAAATGACAGCATAATGTGACAGATAATATTGTTTTGTTAAAACTAAATCACTTCTTTCATCAGTGATGTGGTACTAACTGCTAAAGGGAAGATTCTTTTGAATTCAGCATGCCTATACTGTGTGCTCTGGGATAACTAAATTCTGCCACCACATTTCTCTTTATAATCATGGAATCATGGTCCAACAAACAAAAAATCACGGTCAAACATTTTTTATATATGTAACAGATTGCCATGACATCAATTGACCTTGACTTGAGTTGAATGTACATCATTTATTATTGAATTTCATTCTACTATTTATAAAAAAATGCTTATAGCCCTAACCAGTTTGGCTCAGTGGATAGAGCGTCGGCCTGTGGACTCAAGGGTCCTAGGTTCGATTCTGGTCAAGGGCATGTACCTTTGTTGCGGGCACATCCCCAGTGGGGAGTGTGCAAGAGGCAGCTGATTGATGTTTCTCTCTCATCGACATTTCTAACTCTCTATCCCTCTCCCTTCCTCTCTGTAAAAAATCAATAAAATATATTTTTTAAAATGCTTATATATTTCGGTTAATTTTTACCATCACAGTAAAAATAAAATTAGTAAAAGTAAAAAATCCCTTCCCTGGCCAGTTTTTTAAAAAGCTATATTTATTCTTTTTTAAAAATATATTTTATTGATTTTTTACAGAGAGGAAGGGAGAGGAATAGAGAGTTAGAAACATCAATGAGAGAGAAACATCCATCAGCTGCCTCCTGCACATCCCCTACTGGGGATGCGCCCGCAACCAAGGTACATGCCCCTGACTGGAATTGAAACCGGGACCCTTCAGTCTGCAGGCCGATGCTCTGTCCACTGAGCCAAGCTGGTCAGGGCCCTGCCCTGGCCAACTTTGTTCAGTGGATGGAGTATTGGCCTATGAGTGAAGGGTCTTGATTCAATTCTGGTCAAGGGCACATGCCAGGGTTGTAGGCTCCATCCCCAGTGTGGAGCATGCAGGAGGCAGCCAATCAATGAATCTCCCTTATCACTGATGTTTCTATCTATCTCTCCCTTCCTCTCTCTGAAATCAATAAAAATATATTAAAAATAAATAAAAATAAAAAGGTCTCTGAGAATTTGTCTGTAAACCTCACTTTGAGATCCAGTACCACACTTTGAAGTTTAATAGGAAATTAAAATTGGAAAGGTTTAACCTATATTCATCATTTGCATCTATCTCAACCATCTTCTTATCCTATGTTTTCTTTCTCAGCAGTGGGTAATGCCTGATTTATCCAGTCATGCAAGTAAGAAAACATAAATCATCTGTGACTCCTTCCTTCTGTCTGTGATCTATAGTAATAAAACATCTTGCTCACTTCAAAATATTTCTAGAATTTATCTGACTACTGCTATCCATTTCATGTCACCAACATATCTAACTCTACAATTGTTGTTATTGTACAACTACTTTTTTTCTGGTTTCCTTGTTTGTCAGAAAATGAGAATAGTAAATTGTGTTTTGAACCAAGATCTTACTCAAAATTGGTAGTTTGAGTGTTTGGGCACTTAATTTTTAGTCTAGTGTTTTTACTGACTAAATAATTCATGGAAAGTACATTGCACAAACTCTGCAAGCCAATAAAATTCTTGGTTCATTTACTATTGCTTTTTAGTTTATTTGCAGTTGGCTTTACTGAAATGACCAAAGTGCAGGGGAATATATCATAGATGATTTCAGAGTGTTACTTAGATTACTTACTTCACAGTTGAAAATTTTGAACAATAAATTATTTAAACAGAAGTGATTACTCCTGAAATGGAAAAATGATGGTCCTGAGGCACTAGGTTCTAAGGTGTATAAAGGCCATGTTATTTTTTCTTCCACATGCATAGATGCACGTTCTCTGTTTTTTTGAGCAGATGGGGATAGTTACAGTGGGAATAGAATAAGTCTTCAGAGAATAGCTTAGGGAATCTATCTGATCAGACCTTATAACTGACATGCTTTTTTTCGTGTTGTTCACTCACCCTTTTATGTGACATAGTGCATAGGATACAGAAAACACTCAAATATTCATTGAATGAATGAATTCCCAACTCATCATTGCCTATCCATGGCCCCATTGACCGTGGCATCTGTTGTATAACAAAATCATAAAGTCTTAGAATGTTAGAGACTTTCAGGAGCATCCAGTATAAGAGTTTTCATACTGTGGTCTTGATGAGGTTTGGGCCTGCTTGCCTTAACCTTAACCAGAGGAAAATCTCCTCAATTTGTGTTACATACTAGGATTCTTGGTAAGATTTTTTTGAAAATTATTTTTGCATGCTGACTAAATGTTACCCCAATAAAATTTAAATTTAAAAAATTAGAAATGGACCCAGGAATCAAAACAGCAAGCTTTCTGTTTTCAAGATTGGTTTAGTCCAAGACCATCATTTGGCAGAAGAGGGAACTGGGGCATAAAAAGGGGAACATATTTTTTCAAGGTATGCAAACTGTGGGTTAAAAGTCTAACCTTCCACCTCCAGAAAACAGAGGAAGAGGACTCCAGGATCTTGAAAACTTATTACATTAAAAATTCTTACTCCAACTTTTCTTTTATATGATGTGATAAAAGTTGTTTTGCGTGATAATAATATCAAATTTTAGAATGTCTGAATCAGAAGAGATATAGAGGTAATCTAATTTTTTTAGACTTTCGGGCAGAAAAAAATTTTCATTCAAATAAAATATTACATAAAAACATGTTTCAACTTTCAGTATTTAATAAACATTTGTTGGACACTATTCTAAGATCTGTGGATACAGTGGTAAACAATACAAGGTCTTTACTTTCCTGAAGGTCACATTTTGTTGTGAATGGAGTAGAGAGATATTAAACAGCTAAACTAATAAACAAACAATGTAGCTTGACAGAGGAAATGGAAGTAGACTTTAGTAATAAACCAATCATTTGAAACAAATCAAAGATGAAATTCTGACACTATGAAATTAATACATGGCTTTCAAATTTATCTTACTACTCTTATATTTTGTTCTGTTAATAATTAAATTCAATAGTATTGTATGTTATTAAATTCTGTTAAATAGGAAGGAATATTGGAATGAATTGCTGGTTTCTTGCTCATGAAGGAAAATATGCTAGTTTAAACATTATACAGAGCTACTTCAGTTGATTTAAATCAGTAATTATATATTACGAGTGGCCTGGTACACAAAATTCATGTACATTAAAAGGGGATTAATTAGAGGAAATACTTTAATATTGCTATTTGCCCTTTCTCTATAAAAGAAGTGTCAGAGATGAAAGAAAATTCATAAAATATATGTGAAAATCTTCCTCTTGTCAGAGTCTGGGGTGCACCACGGGACCCAGAGTCAAGTCCCTGCCCACCTACAGCACGTTAAAATTGCATGAGACTCAGATCTAGCTGGTCCCACCCTCACTGGGCAAGATCCAGACCTGGCCATTTCCACCCTTGTCAAGTCCTGCCAGGCATGGGGTGCAGCCTCAGGTCCCCTGGCCTGGCACTGGGCGGGGAGTACAGTATCAGGTCCCCCTTCAAGCCATACCAATGGGGGGAGTAGCCTCAGGATCCACATTAAGTACTGCGGGACAGGGGGCACAGCCTCAGGTCTCCCATAAAGCCCCACCAGGGTGGGTGGCACAACCTGTGGTCCCCCAGCCTGGTGCCAGGGTAGGGGGTGAAGCCTGAGATCCCCTGTCAAGCCCTGCCATGCAGGTGGCATGGCCTCAGGTCCCCCAGCCTGGCACCAGGGCAGGGAGTGCAGCCTGAGATATGCTGTAAAGCCCCACTGGGCAGGGGCACAGCCTCAGGATCCCTGCCCAGGCCCAGTGCCATGCAGCCTCAGGTCCTTGCTGATTGCTCATCAAGGCTTCTTATGGGAACTCAGCCTCCGCTGTGCTTGTGATGATGTGATGGTAAATTTGCATATTCCCTTTTTATTAGATAAAATGATAAGTGATAGAAAGGGCCCAAAGAAGGTACTATGATAAAGGATTCTCCAGGCTGTAGCTATTTATGTGGACTGGTGAGAGGCAGCGCCGCATGTATGGTTCTGTAGTTTGGCACTACAATAAGGTGGTCAGTCCTCTGCTTCTCCTAGTCTACATCAAAATAAAAAGGTTCTGCACAGCAAAAGAAACCATCAACAAAACAACAAGAAAGCCCACTGCATGGGAGAACATATTTGCCAATGTTATTTCTGCTATGGGTTTAACCTCCAAAATTTATAGGGAACTCATATAACTTAACAAAAGGAAGATAAAAATATCTAATAAAAAATTGGACAAAGGACCTAAATAGATACCTTTTGAAAGAGGACATACAGAAGGCCAAGATACACATGAAAACATACTCAAAGTCACTAATCACCCAAGAGATGCAAATGAAAACAACAATGAGGTACCACTGCACACAAGTCAGAATGGCTATCATCAACAAATCAACAAATGGTAAGTGCTGGAGAGGATGCGGAGAAAAAGGAACCCTTGTGCACTGCTGGTGAGAATGCAGACTGGTGCAGCCACTGTGGAGTTTCCTCAAAAAGCTAAAAATGGAACTCCCATTTGACCCTGTGATCCCACTCCTAGGAATATATCCTAAGAAACTAGAAACACCAATCAGAAAGGATATATGCACCCCTATGTTCATAGCAACACAAATTGACCATAGCTAAGATTTGGAAACAACCTAAGTGCCTATCAATAGATGAATGGATTAGAAAACTGTGGTACATCTATACAATGGAATACTATGCTGCTGTAAGAAGGAAGGAACTCCTACCATTTGCAACAGCATAAAGGGACCTGAAGAGCATTATGCTAAGTGAAATAAGTCAATCAGAGAAAGATAAATATCACATGATCTCACTCATTGGTGGAATATGATGAACAACATAAACTGATGAACAAAAACAGATCCAGAGACAGAAATCAGACCATCAAACCTTAGAGCAGTAGTTCTCAACCTTGGCTGCACATTAGAATCACTCGGGAATCTTTTTCAAATCCTGATTTCTGAGCCTCATCCTCTGGAAATTCTGTTTCTTTGTTATGGGATGGTACCACAACATTAGTAACAAAGAAACAGAATTTCCGGAGGATGAGGCCCAGAAATCAGGATTTCAAAAGGAGTCCCAGGTGATTCTAATGTGCAGCCAAGGTTGAGAACCACTGCCTTGGAGGGAAGGTAAAGGAGGAGGTTGGGGGTTGGGGGGAGAGGTCAACCAAAGGACTTGTATGCATGCATATAAGCATAACCAATGGACGCAGACAACAGGGGCTGAGGGTGAGTGCATGTTTGGGAGGGGTCGTGGGGGGCAATGGAGGGATAAGGACACATGTATAATACCTTAATTAGTAAAGGAAAAAAAGAAAGGAAAACACAATGTGCTATATGGCTTTTATTGTTCTGCTTAATATAAAAATTTCCTACCAAAATATTAAACACATGCAATCATGAATGACATGCTGTATATAAGACTAAATAAAAATTATATAAGACTTCAAAAAATTTAAAAAATAAAGTGAAAATAATCACATACAAAAAGAAAAAGATAAAAAGTAGAATTAAAGAAAAATAAAGATGTTCAGCTGAGGGAGCAAGTAAGGGCTAAAAGATAGCTCAAATTTTGCTTGCCAAGTTGAATGCCTGTGTCAGGTTGCATTTTCTTTGAGTTAGAGCTACCTTTTGTTTCCCTCCAAAGGTCCTGCCATCTCCCCAAGTCCTGTGCCTACAGGGGTGAGCCCACCCAAGATGGTATTTGTTCTAACTTGCACAAAAAGGCAAATTAGAAAGCTGCAGCACTGTTCATGGAAGATTATTCTGAAAAGGTTGTATTTGAGATTTGACTTAAAGCATGAGGAGTACATTTGAAGAACTTTTCCTGAGGTAGAAAGACTAGCAAGCAGGTGTGTAGTTGTCCTGTAGTTGGGAGTGAGCCTGGTATATCTGAGGAATAATACACAGACTAATGTTGTTAAAACATATGTAAAGCAGGGGAAGAAGGAGGTGATGAAATTGGAGAAGTTATGAGGGCCAAAGTGCATATAATTTTCCAAGTTATTAAAAAGATTTTGGCTTTTCTTTTGAGTTGAGTGGAATGTTATTAGAGGGTTATCATCAGAGCTGCTCTGATTAAAGTGCCTAACACCAGTATGTACTGGTAAATGTTGCTGATTTCTGTGATGTAAGTACCCCCATCAGGGTTGATTTCACATCACTGAATGTAGAGTTGAGAAGAGATGTTAATTGGCATGGAGTGGTGTGAGCCAGTTCTAGCACCTCATTTTGCAGATGTCAAAACTGCAGAGATAAATATGGTCAGATCAAGGAGGACCAAGCTAAAGAATATGGACTTCATCCTGTAGGCAGCATGAAGCCATTGGTGGACTTTAAGCTGAGATAACATGGCTAAATTTGTGTTTTTCAAAGTGTTTGTGGGAAATTTAGGGTAGTGTATGTGTTATATTCATTTTATAAATTAGGAAATGGGTATAGAAAGATTAAATATCTTATTCTAGCAAGGGGATATGAAGAAAATATTGACAAAACCAAAATACATAAGGTAGTGGGAAAACTGAAATTTGAACCCTGGTGTTTTAATTATCCCCTTTGATAAAGTGCCAATAAACAAGAAATTGTGAAGATATACTTTAGTGTTTTGAAATGTTGAAGGGCACATGGGAGGTTGGTGTTGGCATCACAAAATATGTTTATTGTCACTAGTACAATAAAAATGTCACTATTGAAAATTGGTGACTCTAAAAAGCTCAGTCATCTCCAAGAATTTTGAAATAGTGGAGAAGTTAGAATTAAAATAGAATTACTAATTGCATCTCTTTGTCTCCTTCTAGAAGGATAAACAAATTGCTGAAGATTGCCATTAATATTACAGATCCATTAATAGACTATTTAACATCAGCACTAAAGTATCCCTTAATTGCACAAGACTTAGTAGTATATATCAACCTGACAGAGGAAATACAGGTAGACTTTAATAATAAACCAATCATTTGAAATAAGTCAAGGATGAAAGTAACACTCTAATTAATTTATTGAAATTCGTATGTAATTTCCAAATTACTTCATATTTCTTTATGCTAACATATATCAGTGTTCCAAGTATTTTGTTGTTAAATGGTATTAAAAAGTAAGAAATGTTTGAGTAAAATGTTGGTACACATGGTTTATTCAGTTGGCTTAAACCAGTATCAAGAGGCATCATAAATACGATCAATTTTGTCATTTCTCTTGAAATATAATCAAGAACTAATTAGTGGAAAACTTTTTATCCTGCAGCCTGCAAATTTATTCTTGAGGTCAAAATAGATGATAATGAGAAAGTTGGGTTATTAAGTCTAATCATAGTTTTCAAAAGATAAATATTAAGGGTCATTGAATAGAATATTATCATAGAGAAACTTTCATATTGAGATTTAGTTAATATAGGTTGCTGAATTTTTAATAAATTTGCATCATATACATTTCCTTCATCTCTACTGAATCATTAAATTAAAAAAATATAAGCTCACAAGACATTTTAATATGAATATTGAATTCAAAGTGTTCTTTTGTCTTAAAATTTTTCAATAGCATTATGGGCTTATTTTCTCAAGAAACCACACTCTGGTTTAAGTAGAACTGTAGCATTTTCTATGATTTACATTCAGTGAATAGGAAATTCTTAATTCTTTCTGTGTTCTTTTTTACTTTCATTCACATATTGCTAATCATAATCAGTGGATATTTACTGAGCATCTGTTTTGTGTAGGACACTCTATTAGGTAGTGTGTTAAATACATCAGTAAATCCATGAAAGAATTTGAATCCATTAGAAATGTAGCTTATTAGGAGAAAAGAAACACATTCTTTAATTTGCAGACCACAAGATGGCTTGTTACAAGTATCACATGAGAAGTACAAATACAATGTTCTGGAAACCCAGAAGAGGAAAATTATAATTGGGACAAAAGTGAAGGCTTCTATGTTAGGATAAGAACACATGAAAATGAATGGTGGGAAGACATTTCAAATAAAAAAAGTAAATTCAAACAAAAACTTGGAGCTGAGGAAGTACAGAATACATATGAAGAGAATGTAATTCAATGAGGCTGAACTCTGGGAATGTGTATCAAAAAGAATAATGGGAAATGAGATAAAATGTAGATTTATTAACTAACTAGAAGCCTGATGCATAAAATTCATGCAAGAGTAGGCCTTCACAGCCATGGTGGCTACCTTGATCCCTTGCAGCCAGGGCGACTGCCTCAATCTCACAGCTGTAGCCCCAGCTTTGTCTGGAAGGTCATTCAGTCTATTTGGATATTACAGTTTTATTATTATACTAGGGGCCCAGTGCACAAAAATTTGTGCACTCAGAGGGTGGGGGTCCCTCAGTCCGGCCTGTGCCCTCTTGCAGTCTGGCACATCGTGGGGGGGGATGTCCACCTGCTGGCATGCCTGGCCTGCCTGGGTGAGGGGCTGAGAGCCATTTTCAGGCTGCCCACAGCCCCTTCAGGGTTCGTGCACTGGGGGGTGGGAAGGCTGGTGAGTGCAGGCCTGGACGTTTCCCACCAGATGGCCCACGATTGCACACGCCTAGTGGGCCCACACCGCTGAGGTGACACACCTGGTGCAGAGTTGGGTGGCAAGCCAGGGGCAGATGCTGGTGCAGAATCCCTTGGTGGGGCCCTGCTGCTGAGCAAACACACCCGGGGTGGAGTGGGCAGCGGACTGGCTTCGGATTCTCCGCACTGTGCAGCAGACGCTCCCGCATGCACTGTGGAGGCCCCTGGGAGGTGGATGAAGGTAGCGGACCCTGGATGGGTGTTCCTGCATGCCCCCAAGGAGACCCCAGGGGCAGAGCCAGGCAGCTGACCTAGGACGGGCGCTCCTGGATGCCCCACGGAGGCTCCTGGGGCGTGGAGCCAGGCAGCGGACCCTGGATGGGCGCTCCTGGATGCCCCAAGGAGGCCCCAGTCTGCCACCCCCCACTGAGCTGACACCTGGCACAGCTATGCTGGCCGGCCGTGGAGGCTCCCAGTGCAGAGCCGCCCTGCCAGCCTCCATCTTGGCTGGGTTAATTTGCATACAGCTGCTCTGATTGGTTGGTGGGCTCAGCCAGCCTAGCAGTTGCAACAGAAGCCTCTGGTTTGCTCTAGCTCCATGGCTGCTGGCCTCCATCTTGGCTGGGTTAATTTGCATACAGCTGCTTTGATTGGCTGGGAGGCATGGCTTGGGTGGTGGGCATGGCTCTGAGCAGAGGCTCAGCCAGCCTAGGCAGGCAGTTGCAATAGAAGCCTCTGGTTTGCTCTAGCTCTGTGGTTTCCGGCCTCTATTTTGGCTGGGCTAATTTGCATACAGCCACTCTGATTGGCTGGTGGGCGTGGCTATGAGCAGAGGCTCAGCCAGCCTAGGCAGGCAGTTGCAACAGAAGCCTCTGGTTTGCTCTAGCTCCGTGGCTGCCGGTCTCCATCTTGGCTGGGCTAATTTGCATACAGCTGCTCTGGTTGACTGGGAGGCGTGGCTTGGCTGGTGGGTGTGGCTTAGGTGTCTCGGGTAATGGTCAACTTGCATATTACTCTTTTATTATATTAGATGCTAGTGGCCTGGTATATGAAATTCATGTATGAAGGTGGGGGTTATCCCTCAGTCCAGCCTGCACCCTTTCCAATCTGGGACCCCTGTGGGATTGGGCTTAACCTGGCAGTTGGACATCCCTCTCTCAATCCAGGACCACTGGCTCCTAATTGCTCACTCACCTGCCTGCCTGATCACCCCTAACCACTCTGCCTACCAGCCTGATCGCCCCCAGCTGACCCCCCTTCTGGCCTGATCACACTCAACTGCCCCCCCGCCAGCCTGATCACCCCCAATTGTCCCCTCTGCCAGCCTGATCACCCCATATTATGAC